>RJWM01001418.1:0-42047 GCA_004363535.1 Dasyprocta punctata | reverse complement strand
TCCCCTCCTCTTCCCTTTTCCCTTTCCGCCCATTCCCCTCCCAATTGTCTTTGCTCTTTGAGCTGAGTAATTTTTAAAGTACAGAAATTTCTATCTTACAGCTCTAGACCTTGGGAAGTCTGATATCAAGGTGTCAGCATGTTGTAAGGCCTCTTGCTGCAGCTGAATCTGACTGTGTGCCAGGTACCAGGAATCCAGAATATATAAAGATAAATAATAGCTATTTCATGCAGCAGAAGGCAAAAGAGGCATCAATCCTTGACCCAAATACTTCCCATTAGGTCCCATTTCTTATTATTGTCACAATGGCAGTTACATTTCAACAAGAATTTTAGAGATGAACTTTCAAATTATAGCCATGGGCTGGGACAGCAAACTGGGATGAGAACTGGGTCTTGAAGATAAGGGTGGAGATGTAATGTCCACCTAGGACACAAGGCAAGTAAGGCTACAGAGTCTATTCCAAGGACTATAGCCAGACCACAGCCTCAATGACTCCCCTAGGCTAAATCTAAATCCAACCTCCCTACACACACACACTCATTTAAGGTCTGCAGAGTGTGAGCTGCTTAAACTCCCTGAGCTCCCATGGTAACACTCCAGCTCTCTATCCTGGCATCATCCAGGGTCCCAGGAATGGAGGATCCTTGATCCCTGCACCCTTAATACCAGCATTGCACCACTAATCAATCACACACTCTAGATTCAGCCACCTCTGAAAAAACTCTATGACCCCATGAGGCTTTGGAGGGACCTCCAGATGCTAACCATAACACAAGCAGAGTTGGGAACCTGCAAGACTGGCAATGAATGTGGAGATGGTCTAGGAAATTGTGGAAGGCAGCAGGTGAATGATAGGGAGATGGATCAGCCCAAGGCTTCTATCGAGAGCAAGGAAAGGGAATGGTGGTAAGATGAGATGTCCAAGACAACTGAGATGTCCAAGACAACCAAAGGCAGGGGGCTTTCCAGTGAATGCTGGACTAGGAGTTGGAAGCAGGGGCTCCAGGGCTGCCTCTCCTACCAGCCCTGGTATCATCCAGGGTCCCAGGAAAGGAGGCATTTCCCCAGTCTCTGTCCCTCATTTTTCTCGCAGGCCATCTCTGCTCTGAACCTTCTCAAAGTTCATCTCTCCCCTAGAGAGTCCTCCTCAAGTGGCCCCACTTGATTCTGAGAACACTTAAGGAGTGAAATTCAAGAATGTAACACAGATGTTGCCCTGTGTTCATTCCTGTTTGTTCCTCTTCTGTCTATGGCCTGTGGCTGGATGTGTTCTTTGCTGATCAGCAGACACCCATGATCCCTGCTGAGGTGAATGGGTGTGCAGTGACTCCATATGGAGCCATTCTGAACCCTTTCTTGAGTCTGCCAGAAACTAGGACAGAGTCAGCCAGGTATTGGGATGAACTTCTGCTCTGAATCAGTCCCATGAAGTTGATTCTAAGCCATGGCATTTTGAGATCCAAATCCATCATCCTCAAGGCTGAGGTCACTTTGTTCTTTTATAGAATATGAACACTAGGGAGGCAGAGAATAATCTGCAAATAGAAATCACAAGCTGTCATAGTTACTTTTCCTTGTTACTGAGATAAAATACCCGACACCCAAAATTAAGGGGGAAAAGTATACTTAGCTCACGGTTTATAGAGGTTTCAGTCCATAATGAGCTGGCTTCATGAAAGGGTGGCACATGGCAGAGGGACAAAAGTTCATGACAGGAGAAGATAGCAAAATCAATGACAGAATCTAAACAGCATCTTTCTGCCCCTTTTATACTCTGTCCAAGTTTTTGGGGTTAGGGTGGTGCCAATCAGTGGATGATCCAGAAATCACCCACCCACCCTTCATCCTAGCACCCTCAACACCAGCATTTCACTAGCAGTCAATCACACACTTTAGATTCAGCCACCTCCAAAAAAACTCTATGACCTCATGAGGCTTTTGCGGGGACATCCAGACACAAACCATAACACAAGCAGAGGTGGAAACCAGCAAGACTGGCAATAAATATGGGGATAGCCTAGGAAACTGTGAAAGGCAGCAAGTGAATGAGAGGGAGATGGATCAATTCAAGGCTTCTATGGACAGCAAGAAAAGGGGACAGTGGTAAGATGAGATGTCCAAGACGACCGCCAAAGGCAGAGGGCTTTCCAGTGAGTGTTGGGCTAGGATTTGGAAGCCAGGGGCTCCAGGGCTGCCTCTCCCACCAGCCCTAAAGACTATAGGTCAAGCCCTTGTCTCCCACGACCTCATCTCAGTGAAGAATGATTCCTATGAGATTTCTCAGGTCTTCCAGTCTGGAATTCCATTTCGTTTCAGTGTTCACACTCTGCAATTGCAGTGCACAAAGAAACCCAATGAGGGGGAGTGCACATCTAGCCTCAAGGTCTCAGAACCATAGCCTGGAAACCCCTACCAATAAGTCTTCATGACACTCACACAGTGTCTGAGATGCCCACTGTAAGGCAAAGTAGAAGAGTGAAGTTTCCCAAAAAGCTGAGGCAGCAAAGATCAGAGACCCACATTTGAAGTGCATTATAGTTATCTTTGTTCAAGGCCAGTGGCTAAGGTCATTGGCTTTGGAGGCCAGGAGAAGGCAATGAAAATAAAGCAGAGCTCAAAGAAAGAAAGAAGCCTCAGCACACATTCCTGTCTGTGCCACGAGCTGTCATAAAAGCAATACTGATTCATCACTTCATTCATCTATTCAGTCATTCATCATTCATTCCTTGAGTTCTCCCTGGCTGTCATTTATAGGCCAAGGTCTGTGCAGCCAGGGAGGATTTGATGAGTATCATAGTCCCTGCTCAGAGGAGTGCATGGCCTGGCCAGAAATAGAGACAAGTAGGAGTAATTAAGGACTACTAATCCTTCACAGACTGGAGAGGTATCTGCAAGAACAGGGTGCTTTCAGGAAAGAGCATGCAGGAGAGGCAAGCCTGGACCTTGGGGAGTGAACAGAAGAAAAACTGGAAGTCTCCGTGGCATAGCACAACAAGTCCTGTATCCCAGAGCCTGGGAACCACACTGAGGAAAAGAACTTTCCCAGGAAGCAGAAGACTACAGGAGGGTTGGGAATGCAGCTGCTCAGACCTGAACCATCAGATGGGGAAGAGGGAAGAGTGGCAGTGCCTCCATCCAGCACAGTGATTGCAGGTGCAGGGACAAAGACAGAAATGTGAGCCAGAGGACACACAGGCCTTGGTCACTGTTACAAGTGTAGTGGTGAATGAGAGGTTATCAATCTGGACACCAGTTTTTAGGTCTGAGCAACCAGGGAGGTGATATGGAACACACAGGAGCGGGTTTAGGGGAGACGACGAGTTCAGCTTTCTCTGAATCACGCCCAGCTGTGTTTTCTTCAAGCATGAAAAGTTTTCATCGACAGTCTGCAGATGATTTATTGTTCCTGCTTTCTGCATCTATTCTCCTTTGGATTCTATAGCCTTTTTATATACCCAGAGATAGAGGGAAGCACAAGGATGAGGAGCATGACACAGAAACAGGCAGGGAGTGCAATCCAAAGGGGAGGAAATCTCTTGTGCCCTTCCCGTATACCTCTCATGAATGCAAGAGGGCTTCTTGCACCAGCCCAGAGCCTCCATCTGCTCCCCCACTGCTTTCTGATGGCAGCCCTGGAGGTTTGGGAAATGGAGGCCCCAGGAGGGCTGTGACTTGCCAGAGGTCACACTTCCAGGCACTAAATGATTCCTGATGCACACAATGCCATGGCCACTAAGGGACACTGCTTTGCCTCCCCCACCAACATCAGAAGTATCAGGGTTCAGAGGGAGGCCCTCGGTGCCAAAATAGCAAAACAGCCTCCTCTTGTGTGGAGCTGGGTGGCCAGGGGATGCCTCCAGTGCATGCATCAGGGGTCTCCACTCTCCATGTGAGGTTAAGAATATGGAAAAAAATGTCAGATCTGAATTCCTGTGGAAGTGCCTCCTGACCTTCTCTAACACGGTGTGGTTTGAGCTTTCCGGAAACCAAGCCCCCGACTAATGGTTCCACTCTCTTTTCTAATAAATACGTGGCCCTGGGCCCGGCTCCCCTCTCTGCTTTGTCATGAGGGACCCGTTATTTATGACTTAGGGATGAGTCACGGGCCTTGGCAAGGAACACACAGCTCTGGGCCCAGTGTATTTTTCCACTCAGTAGCAAGCAGAGGAGTACACTTGTAAATTCTCCCGTCAAAATGACTGTGTAGGTATCTTCAGAGGGATGCTCCTCCTGACTTCTCCATAAATCTTTTCCTTGTTGTATGTTCCTGGTGGTCTTTGGCTGCTGTACAGGTTGAGCAAGTGGGGGTTGTTAGGGACACTGAACTGAGCTCCTATCCCAGCTTCCAGGCCACACAACCAAGTATGTGCCCACAAAACTGCCACATCTTCCCTGGGGAATTTTTCCAAATCACACTGGGCACAGTGAACTGGGGGACATGAAGGGGTCAGGACAGTGAATCCCAGAGATGGAAAAGGTGGAACATGGGAGGAAGAAGCAATCAGACACATGGGGATTGTAAGGCTCCGCGAGATCCTCAGGGCCTAGTCTGCATTCTTCAGCAGGACATTCTTGACTCTTGCCTAACTCAGAACTTCCCTGGGCACCTATATCCACCCCAACCTCCCTGCTTTGCTCTTCTTCATGACTCAAGTTCCCTTCTGTTCCTCCAGTCCCACCCCTCTCAGAGCCCCTACTCAAGTGTGTTGCATAGGCAGAGAGGTGGTGATAATTTCTTATTGCCTACTCTTTTGTCTTGTTTGCCCAAATAAATTTGAAGCTTCTGATTTGGGAATCTTTTATCTATTTTCATTAATTATAACCAAACAATTAATTGGGATTGTGGGAAAGGTGTTAAGAACTGTAAAGGAGATGAGATTTTATCCTACTAGCAACCAAGCAAGTTTGCCTGACACTGTTTCATGGATGGTGGCAGGAAACCAAAACTTCTTGGTTCAGAGATCAAAGATAGTTTACCACTCACAGCAGAAAGCAGTACCCAGGGAATTAACATTTGTACCAGTTCCATGAATCCCAATTCCTTCAGGGTGAGGTAAAGAGGGCCAGATGATGCTTGCATGCACTGTGGGTAGCATTACAGTAGAGGATTCTTGAACTTACAGAGCCTAAATCTTTTTTAATAAGTATAAAGCATGCCTAAAATTTGACCTTGGGGATGACACTGTCTTTAGTGTATTGGACAAATCTGCCCTTAGCTGTAGAGGATCACATTTCCTCTATCATCCTGAACTGTTAACTACAAAAACACCTTGGCAAAGTATGCATGAACAAAGGGAGCTTGGGCCTGTGCTAGCAAAATGTGCAGAAATGTAAGAGACCCATGGAGACCTATTTCCCTATTTTTTTTTTTTTTTTTTTTTTTTTTTTTTGCGGCACCGAGGATCGAACTCACAACCTCGCACCTGCCAGGGCAGGTGCTTAAGCCACTGAGCCAAATTCCCAGCCCTAGTTTTTTGAGGCAGGGTCGCACTGTGTAGCTCAGGCCAGCCTTGTGCTCGTGTTGTAGCCCAAGCCGGCCTCGAACTCACAACGCTTCTCCTACCCCAGCCTCCCAAGTGCTGGGATTAAAGGTGTGTGCCACCATGCCCAGCTTTTATTCATCTTATAATGAACATTTCTTAATGATTCCAGAACCCTCTCATTATATACCAGCCCAACATGGTAAGGTTGAGACAATGGTAGAAGATGTACCTCAGTTGTAACAGCATATCACAGCAGGCTCATGTGGTGCCCTGTCCAAAGCCCCTCAGAACTTACTTCTACAGACTGAAGTAACTACTCTGCATCAAACAAACCAGAAGTGCTAGAGAATGAACACTCCTGAAGGCAGTCCTGAGCCAAAGAAAGATGGAGAGATGGTGGGCAAAGACCCCACCTTCCTTCTCCTTGGCTGGAATAACTGTCTCCTATTGTTCCCCAATGGTGTTTAGCCCTAGTGCCCATACTGACAGCTACTCATTAACACTCTTTTATTGGCTTCTTCCCTTCTCTTTCTCGCTTTGGCACTCTTCCAGTATTTTTGGAGAATTCCCTTCCTACTTGCACTCAGATCCTTATCTCTGTGGCTTCTTGTAGGGATTCCATCCCAAGACACCTAAACAGAGCATACTATGCCATGTTTGAAAATGAAACATGTATTGCTCTCACAATACCAAGTATAGAAAATAAAGTTTCATACATTCTTCTCGAGATAAGCAAAAGTCAGCAATTATTCCTTTCAGGGGAGGGAAAGATCAATGGAGAGCAGGAAGTAAAAATGGAATAAAAGAAGCTGAGATAGTCTAACCTAGAACCTGTGCTGGCTCCTAAGAACATGGCAACTGAAACTCTTCAGCCAGTGAAGAAGGAAGGCATAGCAGGATCACTGGGCATAGAAACATTTGCCCACAGTCTTTCCTCCAGACAGCTCTGCCCTACGATCCAGGTCTATGTTTTCTTGATCCAGACCTTTCACTTGCTTATAGGAACCTCAGTCACACACTGGGTATCTGAGAATAGCTGTGAGTGAAATCTCTGGGGCATTGAAATTACAAACCTCCAAGTCTTGAGCTAAAGTAAGGCATTCCCGAGAAGAGGAATGGTGTGGGAGTCAAGAGCATCAGATAGAACTGCTTGGGCTGTTGTAAAACCACACACCTAATGATTTGGAGATGTCCCAAGAGTGGGCTGAATGTTTCCAGTTCAGCCACATTTCTGCATAATTTATATTTTGCCCTTGACCACTTTGCCAGGTTTCCTTCTCAGGGACGGCACTGGAAATTCTTCCCCAATAACCTTAACAAGCAAAGGGAACCACATTAGGAAACTACTGGCATTAATTAGCACTTGTAACTGTGGCTCATTGTCATTATTAGCTCTTGAACTGAAGCAGCTCTTTATACTTTTCAAAATGTGATCACACTGGTCATATGTCATTTGAGCCTCTTCCTGTCTTTCTCTTCATAAGAAAATGAGGAAGACAATATTACCATCATTTTATGGATAGTGAAACTTTGACTTAGAAGGAAAAAACTTGAAAGAAATGGTAACAATTAACAGAAGAGGAAACTGAGACTCAGAGAGAATGGTTTATTCAAGATCACACAATGCATTAGTATCCCAAAGAGTGAGAGGAGCATCTTGTTAAATAGTTCTAAATCACTCCTAGTAATTGAGTATTTACAGTGTACCCAGACCTGTACACTGAGCACATTCAGCACACGGTCACTGTTAACCCTCAGAGTAACCCTTCAGGTAGATGCTATGCTTCTCCCCATTTTATTTATGAATGCATCAGGTTAAGCGCTTTGACCCCCAGGAAAGAGCGATAGTTTAAGAGGGATACAGCCTGGGTGGACATGGATGTGCAGGGAATTAAGCATGAGTTCCAAACATGAGTTCAATCAGACCTGACAGCCAGATGTCTGGGCTGGTGACGTCAAGGCTTAGGGCAACGGCTGGGGGGCAGCCAAGCTCTAGTTGGTAGCCCCCACCCAGACAGCTTCTCATGTGCTGAGAGCCACATGGGAACCAGAATAAAAAGAATATGGCTATTGCTCCCTGCTGAGGACATCTTGTGAGGGGCCTGGAGGCTGATCTTTGTACATCAAAAACAGTCAAGTATTTATGTGACCCTGAATGGAGTGGGCTTTGGGAAGTGCTGGTTTAAGCTTCTGCAGCTCCAACTCCAGTGGAGACAGCTCCACCTCCTTTCCTCCACTAAAAAGGACCCCTGTGATTGCCTCCTCTCGTCCATCGTCCATCGCAATCTTTTTAGTTCAGCTACACCATGTGGCCATTCCCTTCCCTTCTCTTGTGGATCTGCTCCATGGTCTCTTCCCAGAGGGACATCTCACTCCACTCCCCAGTTTGGCCCATATTTCAAAACATACACCAGACAAGCCTCACCATTTCTTTTATGTGCTTTGGTCTGAGTATCAGGCAAAGTCTCAGCGAAAGTCTCCTGAAGCGTCCCTCTCCCCAATCCCTGACATGTCTGGCAGCAGCCCTTGAAAGCTCCTCAGTATCCAGATGTTTGGTGTCCTACAACCTGGCTGATGTCCAGCTCCACAGAGGCAGCATTAATGGACCATGTAGCCATGAAGGCTTCTGCTGGGGAAGATGGTGGTCAGTTTACTTAACTCAATTATAAACAAAAGCAATAATTAGCTTGGGTGAGGGAGGGAAGGGAAAAGGAATAAATCAAACCCAGGCTCAAGAAACACCTGTGGAAAAGGCTTCCCAGCCTGGGGGAATAGCAGCTGTAGTAAACAAACCATGAGTGACCTTGGCTCATAGACTATTAATTTGCTGATTGCTGATGGGTTTATGCAGCCCAAAGTGGGAATAAAGCCACAGTCAGGCAGCAGCCCAGTCTTTCTGTATGTGAGCATTTAGTCATTGAATTAGCAAGGTGGACCAGCCCTGGTTGGTCTGAGGTTGTGGGTCTGGATGGCAAGACCTGGACTGTCCCCATGTAGGGAACACCCAATGAGGGCTACATCCTCTACAGATTTAGAGGCAGGGTAGGAAGGGGTCATACTTGCTCTCAGAGAACTACAGTACTAAACAGAACTAAGTCTCTCTCTCTCTCTCTCTCTCTCTCTCTCTCTCTCTCTTTCTCTCTCTCACTCTCCCTTCTCCCTCCTCCCATCTCTCTCTCCATCTCTCCCTCCATCTCTCTCTCTCTTTCTCTCTCACTTTCTCTGTCACTGCATAATGACATCCTTCACCAAAGAAAACAGGACCTCCATCAGCTTTCAAGTTTCGTACCTTACCATTTCTCCATCATTCTCTGCCTCAGATTTTGCTTACATGTATCAGTGAGAGACTCTAATTGGCCTGGGAGATAGATGGTTGATCTTGAACTAATGAACTAAAACCAGAAGAATGAGGAGCTCAGATCTACCCAGTTTGGAAAGTTCATCAATGATAACAGTACAGATAGGGTTGTCAAAAACTGAGAAAATACCCTTCATTCCACTATGTGAGTAGTGGAGGCATCAGGGAAGGGAGAGAACTCTGGAAGAAAGAAAACGTGCTGGATGTTAATACCATGGTTAGACATTATACTCTGTTGACAAGAACAAGAAAGAGCTACACAGCAGTGAGAGAAGTGGGTGCGTGAGGAAAGAATCTGTGACTATATTGGATAGATCAAAGAAGATGACATTAAAGTAAATTTTGAAGGGTCAGTAGGTGTTCAACAGGTGAAGGAGGAAGTCACCCCAGGCTGAAAGAAGCAAGTGGAAAAGGATGCAGAGGTTTAGGTGTGGGAGGTAATGACAAGAAATGTCATGTTCAAATGTTGGAGAGGGAGTGAGCCTGAGAACCCTGATGGCCATCACCTAAAATGCCTTGCAACGGGGCTTGAAATTCATCACATTGTCAAGGAGAACACACTGGAAACTTCTGAGCCAAAATGACATGACCATTCATTCAATATGCACTTCACAGATGCTTATCTTCTACTCATTGTGGCAGCTACCAGGAACAGGGAAAAGGAAAGTATACGGTTCTGACTTCAAAGAGTCCCTGTGCAGGTGACAGATCATTTCATAAATGAATCGTTACAATTATGACATGAGTAAAAGAGACTATGCCATGGAGGCCAAGGGTTGGAGCTTCATTTCAACCCTCCAAAGGGAAGAGAAGGAATGAGAAAGGGCTTTCCACAGTGGTTGACACTCAGGCCAAGTCCTTACGGCTGAGCAGATGATTGCCATGTGGTAGGGGAGAAGGAGAGATGATGCAGGAAAGTCAGGCAGAGGAGAGGAGCAGGATGTGCAATTTTCAGAGCTTATAATTCAACCTGGAACACCAAATTTTCAGAGCAGGACCAGGAAGAAGCAAGGCAAAATCTAGAGGAAAAAGTAGCAGCCAGCTTGGAGGAACCCTGTGGCCATGGAGATTGGCAAACAGAGGGTACCATGATCAGAAACATTAGAAAGTCTGGCTGTGCCAGAGACCAAGGGAGACAAATGAAAATGGGAGACAAAAGGGTTATCTAGCAGTGACTGTGAGACCAGGTAAGAAGTGAAGAAAGCATGGACTGAGACAGGGAACCTGGACAGGGGACCGCTTTGAGGGGGCTTAAAAGAAGGATAGCTAGGGGATATCTGAGAGAGACTGTGGGTATTTGGGAAGAAACTGAGTTAGGCTGGGGATGTTCTGATTTTGAAGTGAGAGTGAGATCTCCAATAGTAATCACTCAGTTGTGAAGTGAACATGTGGCATTAAATCAAGGTGTACGTGCAAGCTAAGAGTGGAGGCTTGGAAGCCATTACTGGTAGGACTGTTGGAGCCCATGACATGCCCTAAATCCCAGTGGAGAACACATCAAGATTGAAGAGATGAGGCCTGAAGTGCAAATCCTCGGAGCACCAACACTGGAGGGGCAGAGAGAGGAGCACAGCCCAGGCAATGCACTCACCAGGAGCCATCAGAAACAGTTGCCCCCAGGATTCACTCTTCTTCCCTGCATGGCTACCTGACTACAGATAACAGTCCTCAGCATGAGGGAGCTGCTGATGTTCTGGTCAGCTGGTGTGAGCAATGTTGAAGTAATATAGATTAAATTAAAGGGAAGTTTCTGGCTTCTGTTATGTCTCCTTCCCTTCCCCATTAGTGACAGGATCTGGATCATTCCTCTCCACAAAGAAGCGGAAGTAGCACATTGAAGATGGCACACTAAATAGGAGGATCAGGTGCTGACACCATTAAACCACCACAATACTATGGACAAGCCTTTTATTAGAGACAGAAATGACTTTCTTTCTTGGTTAAGCTGTGATTAGAGGTCCTTTGGTTCAGATGGGGAGTAGAAGGGGTCAAGGAGGAAAGGAGCTCAATGTGGTCAGCTTTGTGAAGGTCAGAGGGGAATGCTGACATAGACACAGCGATGAGCCATGGGTGACCACAGTGAGCACAGTCATTGAGAGCAAGACTTGAGTCCAAATAGGGTAGGCTGGGCTGTGGAGGTAGGTTGAGTAGAGAAGCAAATGTAGAGAACCCCTAAAAGACAGGCTATGGGTAAGAGGAACTATGGGCCAGATTATCACCAACGTATAGACAGTGGTAAGCAACACGGAAAGTCCTTGGATGAGTTCTGTTGAGGGGGAAGGTGTAGGGAAGCTTCTTACTCGTAGAAACAACCTGGAAAACAGTAAGTCCTGGACTATGGAGTATGGTAGCTGGGTTAACCAGATTAGGGAGTGGTGGAGCTAGCAAAATATTGTCAATGGATAGGGACCTGTCAAACCATAGATGTCCACAAAATACCCCAAGATCATGAAGGGGGCCAGGAGAAAGGAGCCAGCTATCAAGGCATGTGTGCTCTGGGCTGTAGAGATGGAGGTTGGAATAAGGGTTGGAGTAGGGTGTACCATGAAGGGCTTGGGAAGCCACCCGTTTCAAGGACACTAACCGTCTGAGCTAATGTCCATTGGACAAGCAGGGCCAAGGGCTCAGGGGCAGATTGGGACTCTGCATAGAGAAGTGAGGCAGGCAGAATGGAAGTAAGATGAAAAGGAAGAAGGGGGAGGAACCTATCTCTTGGTCCAGGGCTTTGCATCCTCAGAACAGGAAGAGTGGAGCCTGGAAAGGTCTGGGTCAGGAGGTGCTGGATAGATGTCTGGGGACACATCGAGCCTGAGACTCCCCTGGAGAGTGGCTGGGAGACAGAGGCTCTGGTTCTCATGTCACTAGGGTTGTGGGGAGCATGGCTGGAATGCACCACAAGCCAGTGTCCATTCCCTGGGGTGGCCAGTGGGGAATCTCCAGCCATAAAGTCATCACCACCCGAGGAGTCTGGACCCTGCCATGGAAAAAGGGTCCCGCAGGGGCAGTCGGCGCCGGCACAGATGAGCTCATAGCTGCTTGCTGTCTCTTCCCCCTTCTCCAGGCATCTCAGATTTCTGGATGCCAGGAGCATCTGACAGACAGGGCCTGGGACAAAGAGGAGAGAGGCTGGGATATGGATGCAAGGTGGGATGTGGGGTGTGGGATGTCTGGCGCCAGTGTTATTCCCTTTCACCAAAGCCCTGCTCCTATCTCCCTCTCTTTGTCCTGGGGCAGATGCAGAGGGTCTGCATTCACCCATTCTCCCCATTAAGGCACAAAAGCCCCTAAGAAAACACACCTTGCAATTGGAAGGAGAGATTATACCTGTCTTCTTCTATCTGCCCAGACCACTTACCACATATTTGCTTTGGAAATTAAAGGCCCAGGGCCAAAAGGAATGAAAGACTGAGGAGTAGACAGGGTAAAATGAGACTGGTGGGTTGGGAGTTTCATAACAGGAGACAAGGAGCTGTCACAAACTGCTACAGACAGAGCACAGTGCTAAGAGTCAGAGGATATGGCCTATATCTCCTGCTCTGCCACTTCTTGCTGTGCGACCTGAAGGGAGCCACTTTCTGAGGGTCTGTTTCCCCTCTACGAAATGGAAATTCCACTTGATCTTAGACTGTTTTAGGGATGCATTGAAAGCACAAGGTAAATGCTTTGAAGCCTTAAAGTTCTTTGCACTCAAAGGGAATATAATATTAAAGAAAATAATATTAAATTATGGCTGCGATACTGCACAACCTCAGGGCACCATTCCCATGACAGCCTTTCCACATGGTACCCTCTAGAGCTTGAGTCCTTTTATAAATGTCATGGGAATAGCACTCTTTGGGAGTTGTGCAGACTTGCAGCTCCAACCTTCTGGCTGAAAAAATAACTGTCCAGAAGGGTGACTGGGCTGGAAAAGGGAGGCTGCTGCTCTGGTCCCAGATGATTTGGGTGACTCTCTTGGAGCCAGATTTCTGCAGAACAATCCTGCTCAGGACATTCTAGTCTGAACAAGTTCCTGCTGCTTCCCAGGGTGTGACTGGCCCACTGACACCTCACTGTATCTTATAAAGCTAAGTTAACAAGAGACAATAGAAAGATAGGGACACCCTACCAGACTCGCACCTTAGAATCAGCTGGATAAGACATCCTTGGAGCACTCTTCTCAGAGTCTTATGAATTTATCAGTTGTAAAGATTGGATTTCCTGGGGAACCTGTGTCATGCACAGGCTGCTGCCAGACCAGAACAGCCAGACCCCAGCCTCTCCCCATGAGTCAGTGCCATTCGTAGACTGGGGGGTAGAGAGAACAAGGCTACACCAGGAAGCAAGCCCAGTCTGCCATGTGCTGATCAGGGACAGCCAGACCCAGCCCCTTCCAGTGCATGGGCTGGCAAACAAGAAGTACCAAGCCCTCCACTCCATAAATGACTGGTTTATCCAGAAAAACACAGGCTGTGATGATAACTATCAAGGTGAAATACAATTGGATGCCTGTGGTGCTTTGGTGTTTCACTAACATTACAGGTCTAGGGCCAGTGGTCTGATCATAGGTTCAGAGAATAGCAGTACACAGTGTGGCATCTAGGGGGTATCTCCTTCTGAGGGTTGTAGCCATTGTTGATTCTCTATAGTCTTGTTTTGAAGTCCTGTATCATTTCCATTGTTTCATTGAGTTGGGTTTTATTCTCTTTTGTTTTGCTTATTATGTCAAATCCAATGACAGGAGCAGCTATTTCGAAAATAGCAAGATATATTATGGTAGCAATTTTGGATTTACTATTGGCTTGTTTTGAAGTCCTTTATTGTTTTGTTTTGATTGTTTCTATTCTGTTCTGTTCTGTTTGATTCTTACTATGTCCAAAGTTATCTGCAGCTATTTTGAAGACATCAAAAGGCTTTATGGCAACTATTGTTGATTTTGTAATGTTTTGAAGTCCTGTATCTCTTACACTGGTTTGTTTTGATTGGTTTTATTCTGTTTTATCTTCTTTAAAATAAAATTAAATAGACTGGATTTCCTGTCTGCACAGGGAATATCAGACTGTTGGTGTTCCTGCCACTATCATCCACAAATTTTTTAGTTCAGAGGTGGTCATAAGGGTTGAATACTCAGGCCTGACCCCTCCCTGAGATAAAGTCTCCACTGTGGGAAACTAAGGGACATAAAGCCCTACATTCTGAGGTAGTCAATCCTGTAGCTGGACAGCTCTCCCCAGCACTTAGAACTGGAGGCCTTGTGGTGGTGTCATTTCACCAGCAGGGAGAATTTTCTATAGGAAAGGAGGGAAGAAAATGAGCTACCACTTACTGAGTCCTTTATTTATGTTAAGTACTTTTCCTGCTCTGTGCCTAGCATACAGTAGGTGCTCAATGAATAAGATGCTAAATGAGTGAATGGATAAATAGTAGTGGGTAGGAGAACACACTGAATGCCCTAACTAGTGATTCTGCCTCCTGAGGGAATAATATTCTGTCTTCTAAGTATATACCTTCGTATTAAGCAAAGTACTTTGCAAGGCCATATGTTTTGCAAAGCTAGCCTTGGGGAAAAGAAAAGAGAGACAAATGGAAATAAATTCTTCAAGAGAGGAATACAGAAAGTTGACAGTTTTTGGAGAGAACCCAGGATTTAGAAGACAGTGACTGGAAATTATGAAGAGGGATTTGGGGCTGAGTAGTGTGGCAGCCGGGCTGGCTACAGAGAGACACGACTGACAAAGATGAACAACAGAGATGACAGATGGACATTTCAGTACTGCAAGGTTTAGGGAATAACTCTTGAAGCTCTCACCTGACCTGTACACACGTATCCAACCACTAAAACATTACCTCCAGAGCATACATAGATAAATGGTGCCACACTGGTGGCACAGGACAACTCCGCAATGAGGAATATTTTAACCCAATGGTGGCAAACCTAAGGCGCACATGCCACAGAAGGCTGTGTGTTATCACTGAAAGCTCTAAAAAGTTCACCATCACTGCTGGGATATGAAGAAATCTGAGATAAGTTCACATGCATCAAATAGAACCTTAGTTTTCAGACTAATTTAAACTAAGAAGTTGTTGAGAAAGTTATGGAAGTAGGAAATAAAAGAGTGGGTAAAAGTATCTATTTTTTCTCACTTATTCCTATGCACAATTCTGTGTGGATTTAGTAGTCAATATTTCTAGTCATCAGAATTTTTGGAAATGGAACACTCATGGGGGTGCTTCCGGGCCAGAGATTTCTAAACAAACTTCTTAGAAATAGAAGTCAAAATTCAGAGTCAGGTGGGACCTCTCCAGGTCAGGCCTGATCCTCAGTCCATGAGTCTGTTACAATGCTCAGGAAAGTACTCCCATTAATGAGCCAATATTTGCCTCCTTATATCTTCCTCTCCTCTGAAGAAATTCTGTAACTTTTTGGACTTCATTCACGCACAGGTCCTTCAATGGTTTTAGGAGAGCTATCACAGAGGCCATTAGCTGTCCTCTAAAACTTCATCTATTCATTTGGACAAACATCCAGATTATATTTCCCAGCCTCCCTTGCAGTTCAAGGCATCTACGTGCTAAGTAATTTCCGACGATATCTGAGTAGAAATGTGCACCATTTCCTGGCCTGGCTCATTAAAAACCTCCCATGTGCTGCATCTTGCTCTTTTCTTTTTGTTAACCAGCATATTGACACTCAGCATGACTTTGGAAGCCATGTGTTGAGGATGGAAAAGCTATTATTTGCCATCCTCATGTGAAGAGTGCTATTGTACAAAAAGTGTGAAATATTCCCCAAGCTTATTTGACTGTGGCACACTTTATTTGTGGCTTATGTTACAAAATATCTCAACATGGTATTCTATGCCTCCCATACCAGGTTCTCCAATCCTTGCATCCTTGCCTTCTGATGGTTCTCTATGAATTTTGTGCTCTTAACACTCCCAAATCTGTTGGATTTCCTGAAGACCAAAACTTCCAAAAGAACAAAGGACCACTGGTCCCACAAGTTTGTGAACTTTGCCATGATTTGTTGTTCCTCTTGCTCCTGCTATTTCTCCCAGCTAATGTTTTCTCCTTGTCACTAGATCCTTCTGTTTTAAGAAAGTCCTTCCTCCTTCATATACTAGCTTTCTATGACTTCCATTCTTCTACCTCTCACATTCTGTGAGCAAATTGTCCCTATCATCATCGAGGGGTTAATGAATGCTCCACATCTCTTTCCAGGTAAATGAGAATACTGTACCTATCTGCCCTTTTTGAAATTAGTTTTGAGGGTTGGGGATACAGCTCAGTGGTAGAGCACTTGCCTAACAGGTGTGAATTCCTGGGTCTGATCCCTAACACCATAGAAGGAGGAGGGGGAGGAGGAGGAGGAGGAGGAGGACAAGGACAAGGACAAGGAGAAGAAGGAGAAGGAGAAGGAGAAGGAGAAGAGAAAAAAAGGAGAAATTAGCAATCACAACGTAGCCAGAAGTATATGTGATATGTAAAAGTATGAAATTCTGACACATATTTAACAATTTAATCCCTCTGCTATAAGCCTAGCAAGATTATAGATGGAGACTATATCACCAGCCTGGACCCCAGAGGAGAAATAATGTAGAGCAAGCCACAGTCAACCTACAAAATACACAGAATGTGAATGAGAAATTCCATTACGGAAGGTTATAGAAATTTTGGAGTCTTTCGTTACCACCCTTTAACATAGTTCAACCTGACCAACACAGAAACAGTGCCTAATTTATCATATTGTCTTTTTATAACCATAGTGATTTTGAAGCACACAGAATTGGATCATTCATCATTAGAGGTCTTTGGGTGACTATGAGAGTAGGTCCATCTATGAGAATTAAACTTTTGTGGTGTAAATGCTCTAAGATATGGGAGCTGTTCATTATAGCAGCACACTCTGCTTGTCCAAACCAATGTGTTTATATGCCCTACATGTATGTCTATCTTTTGATCTATCTATTCTCAGATTGACAGTATTTTCTGTCACAGCTATATCCATCATCATTGCCTCCTTTCCCAATTCCACTACACCCACCACTACAAAATCCATCATCTCTGCCAATATTCCCACCATGACTTTCAACATCAACTCTACACTTTTACCATTATTCTACCATTATCACTACTAAGCACCGCCACTCATGTTCATCTTTGATCTCATAATTATGAATTCTATCCCTGTTGCTTTCACTTTCTCTTCTATCACCCCTGTCATTGCTATCAACCCCATTATTACAATCTCACCACTACAACTATCACCATTATATCACTATGTCACCTTTACTGTGATTGCTAATAGCCCCTTCTCTATTATCACCAACTTTGCTTACACTAGCATACCTATCATTGTTCATATAATCACTTTCATCATATCACTATAATTACATCCACCATTATTTCCAACACTTATATCAAAGTTAATTTCACTCCCTGAGGCACCAGAGTTGTTTTTACCACTTGCCAGAGTTAACTTGAATTTCTGGGTGTGTCTGAGTAGGTCATGGAGGCATCTGGTCCTTGGACCCTTCCTCTTTAGCATTATTCCCCTTCTCTGCTTCCTGGCCAAAGTGAGGTCTGTCCCACCATGCCTTTCTTCTGTGTTGTTCCTGCATTGGAGCCAGTTGGTCATAGACTAAACCATGAGCCAAATTAAACCTCTCCTCCTTTAAACTGTAGGCATCAGGTAGTTTGACCCACTGATGGGAAAGCTGACCAACACATACTTCTTACATCACTTACTCTGCCAGTCTCATTATTTTTAAACATTGCTAATATTCTCATTATTAAAAAAGTGTCACTGTCACTTTTCTACCTTTATCAGTGGCATCACCCCACTATCATCATCTCAGCTTCACTACCACCATCATTGTTAGATTCTGGGAGTCATTCACAGCTCGCCCCTTGTTCTACTTTCAAAGAGTAGTGCAATGGTTCCTCAGCCTAAGACTATCTGCTGGAGTACTGTGCTAGTCACAGAAACAGTATGCTAGACTGAATACCTACCCCACATGGATGCAGTATGGGGGATAAGGCCTGCTCTCCCAGGGAGAGGCCCAATCATCTCTTTCTTTTTGGCTTGAACCTCTTCCCCCCACCACTCCATACACTCTTCTCTCTCCCATGTGGTAGCCACATGATGCTGGAAAGACCTAAGCAATTGAGCAAATGTAAGATGTTCCTGTGTTTCTTGAGTTCCCTTTTGTGGCTTTCTGGTGAATGTGGACACATCCAAGACTTGGGTTTGGACCTAAAGACAGTAGATGAAGCAGGTTTTTTTAGCTGATTTTGGTTCAGGGCCATTTGGACTGATTTATTTGGTTGAGACATTCTCCACATCGTCTAGCATGGCTCACTAGAGTTTGCCATTTTTATATTCTACTTAAATTTTTGTTTTTATCAAAGTAATACAAGTACATATTTTGGATATAAAATGTTTTACAATGTTTATAATGAAAAACACCGGACTATTGTACCAATCTTATTTGCTTCTGAGTCCTCTTCTGAGGCGAATACTTTATTTTAACTCTTATCTAGTCTTTATTCCCACGTTTCTAAGTAACATGGGAGGGCTGTATTTTTCACATATATTAGTTTTAGGTTTTAGTCTATTGATCTTATACTGTGGAAGATGAGTATTCAGCTCCCTTACCCCACTACTAACCCACTCAACACATAAACACACACATGAATGCTGATACTGATAACAGGCATTATTAATAACTATTATTAACAAGCAAACCACTTTTCTTACCCAACTTTTTTTGGTTCTCTCAGCATTAGGAATTCTTGGTTTTGCTATGGGCTTAATTTTCTATACTATCATTAAACCCTTCAACAGAATTAAAAATTCCTTTGGCTGTGTATTATTATCAATTTCATTTTCTTCATGGGGACCTCCCTCTTGCAGTGTTTCATCCTTGTGGTTCATCTGGGTCATCTATTCTCTACATATTTTGATGACTATCATTCTGAAACTTTCACTGTGGTTCTTGGGCTTCACTTTGAATCTATCCTGATTTTTACATCCTGTCTCCCTCTTTCTCATGAATTTACTTCCTAATTAAGGTGAATAACATTCTCTAATATATTCCTAGAAATTAATGATTAGGAAATAATTTTTAAAATCACTCATGTTTAAAATTCTCTTTATTTTTATTGTCACACTCAACTCCTAGTTTGACGGCTATAAATTACTAGTTTGAAAGGTATTTTCCTCAAAATTTCAAAGCATTATTGCTTTCCTTCTAGTCAAGATAGTAGTTGTTGAATGAACTTTAACACAATTCTGATTCCCAGTAATTTGAAAAATAAACTATTTTTCTCTATTCTGGAAAGTTAAATTTTTCTTAATCAGAGTTTTCAGATTTCTTCGCAGTGTATCTTGGAGTGAGTTGTTTTTTAATTCAGTTTGCCATGCATTCAGAAAAATTTGAATCTGTAAATCTACATTCTCTGGTTTTAGGAATTTTTTGGTAATTTTTTTGTACTTTTGATAATTTTTGGTATTTTTCTTTGGTAATTTTATTTGTCTCTAGGACTTACACGTTTTCATATTACTCCTAGACTGGACATCTAATTTTTTCTGTCAAATTCTATTAGTGTTTTGTTCTACTTTGGGAAAAATTGACTTTATCTCTCAACCCTTGGGTTGTTTTGCTGTTTTGATTTGGTTTTTAATCAAATATGAATGTCACATTTATATTTTCCAATAATGTTCTTTTTCTATTCTCTAAAAAAGACATAATCCCCAGTTTTCATTTAAAAGAGACACCACCCTTCGTATCATTCTGAAAATGACTGTCAGAATTTTGTCCTGTTTTCTTTATTGTCTCCTCCATGCTTCTGTCTTTCATATTGAAGGCTTACCTTAACTATCAAGTAATTAGTAGCTGCCTAGTCATGCTTGTGATAGTTAATCTTGATTGTCAATTTTACTGGCTTGAGAGATACCTAGAAAATTCATGAAGCATACTTCTTGTTGCATCTGATTGGTTCACTGGGGAACATGACCTTAAGGAGTATATCTGGTCCCTGATTCCCTCCTCCCAGGCTCTTCCCCTGCTGTTTGCTTCTAAGATACCAAAATGGAGCAATTTTCCTTCACCTTGCTATTCTATCATGATGTTTATGCCTTGGAGCCAGTTAACCATGGACTGAAACCTATGAAGCCATGAGCCAAAGTAAACTGTTCCTCCTTTAAGTTGTTTATGTCAGGTGCGTAGTCATAGTGACAGAAAACTGAAGTGTGAGACACTTAAATGTTGATTCTAAGTAGAGAGAAGAAAAGAAAACAGTATGTTCAGGTGGGCTTTTCCCTGGAATAATTAAGTAGGACACAGTTTCATTAGGAGACTAAGAATCAATATCTGCAAGTCTTTTCTCTTGAGAAAATCAATTTTCTCAGGAAGTCTCATCCAATACTTTCCATGTGATACTGACATGGCTGCCAGTGTTCTGGGACTAGAATGAGGAAAAGAGCCCAGGGCCTTGGTTTTCAGGAAACAGACTTATCCTTAATCCTCCTGCTTTCAGATTGGCTCCACATCACTTCTTCAGCTATTCCTGGTGCCTCTGTGTCCAGAACTTTTGGTTCAACATTTCAAAGAATTAACTTTCTGTTTTCTGCTGGCATGCAAGAGTATGACTACCTGAGTTCATAGGATAGAGGAATGAATCTGGAATGAGCAGCTTCTTGATACTTCTATTAAAAACTTGTAACCAGTCTTTCTATTTTGCAACCTCATTCCAAATTTCTGCATTCGGAATAACTGATGCCTCACATCCCCAGGCCTCTCTGGGATTCTCCGGCTAGAAATATTTTGCTACCTGTTGGCTTCTGCCATTTATCATGTTATGGTGTCTAGGTGTTTCCCCAAAGCCTCATGTGGTCATAGGGCTTTTTCAGAGGTGGCTGAACCTAGAGTGTGTGATGCTGAAATTAAGAGTGTAAGATTAGTAGATCAATCAGCTGATTAGTTTGGCATAGCTCTGGCTAGGATTAAGGGTGTGAGTGTACCCACTGAAGGGCAGGTAGCCTATATACAATATATGGGACACAAAAAGTCTTGTCTCCCCTTGCTCACTTGTTTGCTTGCCTATTTTTGCTGTCTTCTGCCTCCATGAACTGCTTTTCCTCTGAGATGACCCTCTACCACGCCATCCTGCCATGGACCCAGCCTATTATGGACTGAAACCTCTATAAATTGAGCTAAATCAACTTTACTCCCTTTAACTTTGGGTGTCAGGTATTTTGTCTCAGCAACGAGAAAAGTAACTGAGACATATCTTCTCACCCTTGCAAGCCTGAGTTTCAGTTCTCTGTGATCTAATAAGTCAGATACCATTTTTCAATTCACTAATTTCCAAATGGTTATCTTCTTTTCCCTGCCACCATTTCTTCTTCTATTCTTTTTCCTGTGGGTTTATGTCTTTTTTTAAAGAAAATTCCATTAAAGATATTTTAGTGGGGTGTCTGCAGGGTAGCCAAGATAAACATGTGTTTAATCAGTTACGATTAAGAAATCTAATGTTCTCTACTGTAGAGTCAAAGTAACAGTTAATTATAAAGTATTCTACCTTATTTTGTCTACCTGTTCAGTGCCTTTATCTATTGAGTGGATGATTGATGGAAAGTAATCTGATCTCTGATCATCATATCTCACTATGACACCAAATTTAGTGACAATGTGTCATCCTAAACTCACCACCATCACCATCACTTTATTCCCAGCGCCATCACTACTCTCGCCTTCATTTCATTATTACCTCTATCATAGCCTCTGTTATGAAGTCCAGCACTACCCCTACCATCATCTTGATGTTTAGATTTAGAATCTTCCTGATCTTGGTCCCAGAAAAAAACCCACATGTTGAAAAGTCTTCTAAGGTATTCATGTTTGCTTTATTTTCTTCATCTTTTTATTGTTCTTGGATGGAAAAAAATCTCTATCAGCTCTTCCAGGGTTTCTGTCAGCTTCTCCATAGTTTCCATCATTGCCATCACACACTCTGCTGGCATTTCCTCATCTTCATAAGTACCATGAATTCCATAGTCACCACCTCCAGAATGTTCACCAAAATTTTCACTATTCTCTAACATTATCTCCTCTAGAAAGGTTTTGCAGGCTATATATTAAATATTTTTCCTTCCATTAGTCTTGCAATCAATCAGGCACCATGGTGTTCACCTGCATTCCCAACCTTGGGAGGCTGAGACAAGAGGATCACTTGAGCTCAGAAGTCCAAGGTCAGCCTGGGAAACATAGTGAGATCCAGTCTCAGGAAAGAAAGAAAAAAGAGTTGCAATAGTGTTTTTTGAAAACAGGGAGGAGGAATGATTCCCACCTTTGAACACACACAACATTCTTCTTTTGGGAAAGAGAAGGCTGGAAAGGAACCAACTGGTTTCCTAGTTCAAGCGATACACATGGAAAGAGGGAGGTATGAAGGGAACAAGCATGGAACGCTTTCTGAGAAATCCTACCAGGCACTTTGGATAAACTATCTTTTTGGGTAAAAATCATTGCCCCAGTTTTAAAGGAGGAAACTGAGATTCCCAGATGCTAAATAACATACTCAAGGCCACACAATTAATAAGTTGTAGAGCCAAGATTCCAACTCTGTGTGACTTCAAAGTCCATATTCTTTCCATTACACTATGTTGGCAAGAAATCTCAAGAGCTTTGGTTTAAACACAATGGGATACGACTCTGAGCAAAGAGAACCACAGCCATGGCCCCTAGTCCCAGGGACATCTTGTTTGATGAGGCAGGAAGAAGCCCCTCTCTCAAAAAGAAAGATCATTACCGTTATCCGATGAAGACTCTGTCCCAGTCTCACAGAGCCTACACTTCGCCCGAAGGTCCCACTGCAGTGAATCTTCACAGTGCCCCAGCCCTGCCACCTTTCCCTGACCCCAGTTTCCCGGGGGGAAAGGGAGGGAGTGTGGACATCCAGTCCTGGGAATGCCTGGGGTTGAGAGAACTGAGTTATTTTGGGATTGTTTACATTTGGAATCTTCCTGATCTTTGGTCCCAGAAAAACACCCACATGTTGGAAAGTCTTCCGAGTTATTCACTGTTGGGGTTTTTCTTCATCTCCTTCAGCTTGTGCTTCTTCTTAGATGGAAAAAAAATCTGCTAGTGATTAGTCACAACCTGTGAGGCTCAGCTTTGACAGCCCCACTGAGAAGAGAGAGACAAAGAGGCTCAGAGAGGGGCCCTAGGCAGATGCTGCTGGGAAGGAAATGTGGTTCACAGCACTGACCTCCCGGGATGAGGGATGGTCCATTTACTTCTGTCTACCAGGGGACAATCACTCCCTGAATGTAGGGCCCTCGACGGCTGTTCCATTCCAAGCCCTCATCCCAACTTCACTGGGGAGCACAGGCCATAGTTCGTGTTAGAACGAAGCTCTGGGTCAGGAGTTGAGCAAGCAGGCCAAAAAGAGAAAGAAAGCAGGTGCCAAGCACAAAGGATGCCTGTTTTTCTGTGGGGTCCCTTTGGCCACAGCCTTCGCTGACAATCCAGAGTGCCCTGTTTCATGGTAGAAGTACAAAATGTACAAAAGCAAGTAGAAGCTGACAATCCCAAACCTCCACGGACAGCCATATGTTCTCTGGCAGGTTTGATCACATCTTTGTTCTGCTGAAAACTGTGGGGCTTGAGCAGACTTTTTTTGAGAAGCCTAAGGGTTGGGTGGGGCTGAACACAGTCCACTGGGGCCCGGACAAAGGGAGATTGTTTCAGCTGAAGAACTACTTGGAAGTCAGATCTGGACCAAATTTTAAGAATCTAAGAATTGTGAAACATGGTGGGGAAGGGGTAATAAAGAGAATTTGGGAAATCTCCTTTGGTGTAGGTCTTTTTAAAGAGATTTTAAGGCAACTAAAAAAATCAATTAATGCAAGAAGCATCAACATAGCAAGACAGCTTAATATCAGGGATGACAGAGCCACCTCTAGGGTGGGTGGAATCTGGGAAAATGCATATTTTTGCCAGGCTCCTGTCTATGTAAACAGTTTTGAGTCATTCAAAACTAGCACCTCAGCACCACTTTGAAAGCCCAATTTCATGTGACCTCCCCCCCCACACACACAAACACACAAATTTTACTCATTCAGACTGGTTCCAAGATGCCTGCGTAGGCATGAGGCCCTTTGCTCCTCCTTAGGATATTTTGTTGACTTCACACATAAGCCTGAGGGTCTCCAAGGAGGAGAAACAAGAATTGGAGCCCACACAGATCCCATTCCAGTCTCAAGGACCACACCACCACCAACAAAAACAACAACAACTACCAGTGTATATAGCCATGGCCAATTCCAGCCACACAGGGACTTACATTTCAAAGAAGATACTCCAAGGCACGAGGCCCTTCTTGCCTAGGTCTACAGGTGGTACTGAGTTTGGAGGAAGCAGTTTTTCAGCAAAACGCATTCTTTTTCTACGGGAGGGAATGCTGAGGGGCAGGCAGCAACTGCTGGTTTCAGGCCTGGCTCTTCCTTTTGCTGGTATGACCTTGAGTCATCCTATATTTCCCTCTGGACCTGAGGTACCTCATCCATATACCAGTGATGATAATGCTCACCCATAGACAGAACTGTCATGCAGTGTTCTGCAAAGTACTGGCTTCCTGTGAGCAGAATGGTTCAGGTATAGAATCTCAGCCTTGCCTTCCAGCACCTCTGGTGTGGATGACAGAGAGAAGTGGAAGAAAAGATGATGTAACAATCAATGCAGAGATTGGAACAGTGTAGCCAAGAGCCAAGAAATGAGGAAAGCATTCATCCTGTAAGAAGCAAGAAAACAGGTTTTCCCCTATGGAGCCACAGGGGCAGATTGTTGAGGAAGATGCTGAGGTGGGGCAGGGGAGATCATTCTGGCTTCGTTGTAAGGAAAGAGCTGAAAGCTCAGCCCTCAAAGAAGGCTACTCAAGCCTCCATCTCGATTCAGTTCTATGTGTTACTGAATCTGGGTGACTGCCTAAAACAAGTCCACATGCCATCCCTCAAAGCCACCATGAGCCAATTGAGGAACAGCCAGAATGATCCCCTCTGAAGGGACCTGCTCTTGCTCATATCTGTGTAGATAGACTGAAGTCTCCTAGGACCTTCAGTACCATCAAACCAAGCAAGAACAGCCCCAGAGATAAAGTCAGAGAAAGCCTTGGCAATGGCTCACAAAGGGCTCCCCAAAAATGTGCCAAGAAGGCCCCCCTATGTAACATGACCCCTATGACTCTATCTTTCCAGGTGTCTAGCTTGTCAAGAACGTACTTGTTCTCACACTGTGGAGCCCCATGAATCCTCAGCCCTCATCCAAACTCCACGTTGATTCCCATCCCTCTCCATCTGTCTTTTTTTTTAGAAAAACCAAAATGTAGTCTGTCAGACTTTTATTTCTGACTCACAGATTTAAGTAAAAAGTCAATATAAAAGTAATAATATAAAAGTCAATCCCATGTAATGAAAGCATATACTTAATGCATTCGCTCTATTGGAAAGAGACTCTTGTACAAAGATGAGCCCAGAAAAGGTGATAAAGGCACAGGGACGATGCCATTCCTGACAATATGGCCCCATCCTAGAGACAGAAGTTGCGGCAGACACTGAGCCCACTAAGAGAAAGAAAAACTATCTTCCAGATTCAGATATCCACTCCTGTGATTTGCCCGGCAGGGGAAGGGTGGGAAAGATAACTGAAAAAGCAGGACATATGAAGGAACCTACACCCAACAGACAGACTGAGAGCTAAAATATAAGGATTGAGGGCACAGGACTGGTAAGCCTGGCTGAACTTATTGACATCCAGAGCCTGGAACTACTCAGGTCAGTCAGTGTCCTGCCCAGAATGTCATTACCACTTTTATACAATATCCTTTCAGACCATTCTCATACTTCACAGCTCCAGAGATGGCAGCTGTGCATTATTTCTGCCATTTTACAGGTGGAGAAACTGAGGTAAAGAAACAACATTGTGTCCTTCCCTTGGTGCAATAGGCAGGGTTCTTGGGAGAAGCCCAGAGGAGCAGTTTGAAGTCTCCAGGGCCTGGTTCTAGAACTGCATTTCGGTGAAGCCCTGCTCTTGCCCTCCACCCCTGGGTGAGGTGAAGGAGAGCCAACAATGCCTGAACCAGGCCTTGAAGAGACGGCTCTCATGAGGACAGGAGTGGTCACTGGTCACCAGGAAGCAACCAAATCCTCTCAACCAAGCGACTCTCACCACACTTGCCAACCAAACTTCCTGGACCAAGACCTCAGGCCCAGATGGAGAACAATGCCTTGGGAGCCAGACTTCACTCTCTTGAGAGAAAAATTTAGCCTCATCTTAAACTGGACATGGTGACACATGCCTCCAAGCCCAGCTCTCGGGAGGGAGGATAGGTGCGAGTTCAAGACCAACCTTGGCTACAAAGTGAGTTCAAGGCCAGCCTGAAATGTATAGTGAAACCCTGTCTCAAAAAGACAAACACAAAAGCCAGGTGTGGTGGCACACGCCTTTAATCCCAGCACTCGGGAGGCTGAGGTAGGAGGAGCGTTGTGAGTTCGAGGCCTGCTTGGGCTACAACGCGAGCACAAGGCTGGCCTGAGCTACATAGTGTGACCCTGTCTCAAAAAACCAGGGCTGGGAGTTTGGCTCAGTGCCTTAAGGACCTACCCTGGCAGGCGCGAGGTTGTGAGTTCAATTCCCGATGCCAAAAAAAAAAAAAAGACAAACACAACAACAAAAACAAAAAACAAGCAACAGAAAAAGATTTAGCCTCATTTTGGGTACTTGTACTCAAATGTGCCCACTGTATTCTGCCTCAGACACTTGAAGTTGAAATTTAGCCACCATCAGACTAGGAACTCCCTAAAGCAAATTCTGCTTTTATACATTTAATCCCAAGGCTATTTCTTGATTGCTGTTTCCTTTTTGAGACTCTATCACTGACTTCCAGAAAGAACTAGCAAGTGACAGATGACATTTTCTTCTCCCAGATATCAATTTGTCTAACATGGATTTTCTTCTGTAGACCCATAGGGCTCCACCCTCTGTTTGCCTTGCAGTGCCTGGATCTGAGTCTCTGCTGCCCAGATGAAGAAAGCAAGTCTCAGAGAACTCAGGTGATTTCTGCCCATCTAAGGTGCTGCCAGTCCCAGACCTCTAGGTCCTTTCCTCCAGACAACCTTGAATCTGCCACCTCCTGCCTTAGCCTCAGAGTATTCACCACCCCAGAGGCAGGACAGGAACTGGGACAAAAAAGAGGAGGACCCTGGGGCCCAGGCCTTGACCTTGAGTTCCTATTTATAACCCTTATTCCGGAGACGGTCACTTAAATACACATTCCTGATAACTGAATAATCTTTGGAACCAAGCAAAAAATAGCCTGTGGCCCAGACCACAATTGCACAGCTGGAGTAGGGTGAGTAGGGACGACAGGACAATGCGGGCTGCTGGTGCAAGACAGGCTGGTGGGGGCGGGGGGGTGCTGGGGGGTCAGCAGGAGGGGCCAGGTTGGGACAAGTGAGTGGGAAAATAAATATAGCCATTTAAATATAGCCTTGCTGACCTGGACATGGTGCCAGACCCCTCTGCAGTGAACATTTCCCAAATCAGCTTGGATCTCTTGCTCCCAAAGGAAGGAGCAGCCCAAAGCCTGAATAGGAAGAGTCAGGACTTCGTGACCATGGGCGCTAGAATTCTGGAGAAGTCAACAAACCAACAGGGGACCTACAGCAGCAGTTCTGCTGGCATCTTCTGTAAGTACTAGTCTGATGGAGGAAGTGAAACCATGCTCTGAAGCAGATAATGAAAGACATCTCATTCCCTAAACCAGCTGCTCAAAACCAGATACCTTCTGATCCTTGGAGAACTCTTCTCCAAGAACCCTCAAGACATGAATGGAAGCAAAAAGAATGGAAATTTCTAGAATCTAGAGCTCCGAGGATCCCTGAAGCCTGGTGGGGGTCTGATCAATGAGGGTGCATTGGAGAAGCAGCCATGATCCTCCTCTCCTACAGGTCCCTTGCCTTAGGAAAGATCCTGGACCAGCTGACTACTTGATCGGGCACTCATGGTAAACTTTGTTCTGCTCCCAACAGTTCCTTCTTGGGACCTCTCATTGGTTCCTTTGGGGCTGAACCTTGGCTTTGAGTTCTGAGATGTGGAAAAACAGTTGTGTATGGGCATTAGTAAGTAAAGCGGATATCTCAGATCTCAGCCCCTCCAGTTTTCCAGTGGTGTCTCCTACTTTCCCTTCTCATCCTGGTAAGGTTCTTACTCATGGTTGAGAATAAGCCATCTCCCCCATGTCCATTCGATCAAAAACCACCTGAAGGAATTTCACCCCAGTGCCTCTGCTACTCCTTGGGCTGTGGTTATCACTGTTCCACGAAGAACTGGGAAGAATACTTCTCAGGACTGACCATGGTCCCAAACCATCACTGCCTGTGCCCCCAAAATCTCACAAGGTCCAATACTACACACAAGGGTATGATTCACTCTCCTCATATTTTTCTTGCCCTGCCTTCAACCTCCTTCCAATGTGAAGGAATTCCTGATGTGGTTTTGTGCTTTCACTTTTTATAGAAACACAAGTCATACTGCACTGGGGACCACCCTAAAGACTTTACCCTACCTAATTACATAGGCAAAGACCCTATTTCCAAATAAGTTCACATTCAGAGGTACTTGGGGTTAGGATCTAAACATATGAATTTGAGATAGGGGGACATAGTTCAACCCACAACAACAATCATTTGCTCCTATTATTGCAAAGTATAATTAAAATACTAGAAATCTGAGATAGGTACACTGCTGAGTAGCTAATGAGGATCTAGTAGATGGTGATGCTGTTTATTGTGTGCTAACACAAGAGAGCCAGATGTGGGAGAAATAACAAGTTCAGGTTTGAACATGATGACTTCGAGGTGTTTGCAAAGATTCAAACAGATTATCCAATGGATAATTGGAGTTACACTGAGGAACACAGGAGACAGGCTGGGCTAGGGATGCTGATGGGAGCTGTGAACCTCCCAGGCAGCAATGAAAGTCAAGAAAATAGCTTATTGGAAAACACGTGAGAGGAAATCTAACGCATAGGGTGTGTGCTATAAGGAAGACTGACATTTAAGGCCTGGGCAAGGGAAAAACTCAGAGGTAGAGTGAGAAGGAGCAGGAGAGACCAGGTGGAAAATCTGGAAAGGGTGATGCCATGAGTGCTGGGAGAGAAAGCAAAATCCCTGAAAGGAGCAGATTGACTTCTGTTTCTGGTAATTGTGAGCCACATCATTTGGATCAACCCTCTCACTAAGGACAACTGAAAATGATAGTGGATTACTTGTAAGAATATAAACTTAACAGCACAAAGTGAGAAATAGCTAGAGCAAAATCCAAAATCAGGAGATTGCCCAGAAAGTTAAGGGAGCTCTCCAAGCCTGAGAAGGCTTGCCAGTCTAAGAAAAAACTCCAAAACCGAGCTGTGATTTTTCACAGTTGTTGTGGAGGGAGGCAAGAATAAAAACCCAGGGCCTTCCCAAACTCTGACAGATGACCCTTGCATCAAGCTAGAACTCTGGGGAACTACAGCCTCAAAGTAAGGATGAACTGCAAGTAAATTATCACTCATTCCAGC
Source organism: Dasyprocta punctata (assembly GCA_004363535.1). NCBI lineage: Eukaryota > Metazoa > Chordata > Mammalia > Rodentia > Dasyproctidae > Dasyprocta > Dasyprocta punctata. The sequence goes on along the minus strand of RJWM01001418.1, from coordinate 12,599 downwards.
TGGGCTGCACACCCACACACACACCCGCGTGCACACACACACACACATACACTCCCCTCTCACTGTTATACATAGAGGTAATGTGATGCCAAACAGATCTGAGAAAAGAAAGAGAAGAATAGAGGAAAGAAGGGAGGAAAGGATCAAAGAAGATGAAGGAAAGAACAAGTTCATCACCCTGAAGTTTTAAAACAAGCACAAGCCCTCCACTGGAATCACCAAGCAAATTTGGATCATTTGAGGAATTTCAAGCTGTGAAATCTTACTTAATTGGGATCATATTTTCACCAGGCTTTCCCACTGCTATATTACTAAAATATAATATTGAGATGTTATTTAAATTTTTTAAATCCAATTAAGTGTGTTACATATAACATTAAAAACCTATGGATAATATGCCATGGTATATTTACCAAAGAAAAGTTGAAGTAACTATGTTAATTTCACACAAAAATACTTTTTAAGGAAAAAGCACTACTAAAGATAAACAGGTTCATTCATAATTATAACCCACATACCAAGAAGATGAAACAAGTTTAATCTGTAAACACTTAGTAATATAGCTTCAAAAGTATATAAAGCAAAAGTTATCAAAACTTAAAAAAAGAGTTTAAAAATCTACGATCACAGTGGGAGATTTTAAAACATTCCATTAGTAGTTCATACAAGAAAAAGAAAAAAAATCAGTAAGCATACAGAAATTTTGAAAAGCAAGATTAACAACCTTCACCTAATGGACATAGAAAATAGCACTCAATAGCTGCAGAAGATATATTTTTTTTCAAACACACTTGGAAAATGTATATAAATTGACCATATAGTGATTCACAAATGTTAACAATATAAAAGATTGCAGTCTTAAAGGACATATAATTACATGAGCGCCCAATAATAAAAATATTATGTTTAAAATTGAATATAGGATATATATATTCAACTTATATTTACCATTTTAATAAGCTGGAAGAGTTTAAGAATAAAGCCTAAGTATTTTTTTCAATCAATTAGAAAAAAAATCACCCAATAAAGATTTTACAAGAAACTATTAAAGATAAAAGCATAAATGACAAAACAGAAAACAAGCATATAACACAGAGGTATGACAACAACAAAAACTGAGTGCTCAAAAGAGCTAATAAAACTGACAACCACTAGTGAAAATGATCAAGAGACAGAGAGAGAGAGAGAGAGAAAGAGAGAAACTAATATCAGCTTGAGAAGTGGACATCTCTCAGCTGCTGAAAAGCATTTAAAAGGCTAGAAAAAAATGTTATTCTAATAAAGTTGCATGCTAGTGAGAAGCCAAGTAAAATGAGAACTAAAATGTCTTGTGTGAGCAACAACCAGGCTTCCTGCCACCTCTCCCCTCTTCACCTAGCAAGACCTCACAGGCTCTGCCATTCTGAGTGGAGGCTTTTGCCTTTCAAATCTTAGTTCAGGGACTGAAGGGTCTCAGTACATCTCAGGCACAGACTTGCATTAACCCAGCTCACACCAGCCAGAGTGCAGACCAGATGCCAGTTTGTTCCTCTGGAGCAGAGATTGTCCCTTTTCCCATGCCAGGAATTCACCCTCCGCTCAGAGCTCCCTCTCCTAGAGGTGGGTGGGGAACAGAATAGCAGAGTGGTTAAGCACATTGGATCAGGAACCAGCTACCCAGGTTCAAATTCTTGCTCTAAAAAGTCTTTGTTTTTATTTTAATTAAATTTATTTCTAACCGATACATAAAACCAAAAAAACTATTTGTATTTGTGGGGTAACAATGTGATACCTTGACACATGTACACACTGAATAACTTTTAAATCATGTTAAACATGCCTCCACAAATACTTAGCATTTTTACGATGAAAACATTCAAAATCCTTTCTTGCTTTCTGAAATATATTTACCCCATCATGCCTTACACAGCAGAACTTATCACTCCTATCTAACTTGCCTTTCTCCATCTCTGCTTCCCTCCTACTTGCCCCAGCTTCTAGTGGCCACCATTATACTCCCAACTTCTATGAGATCAGTTTTTTTAGATTTCCACATATGAGTAACATTCTGCAGTACTTGTCCTTCCATGCTTGGATTACTTCACTTAATGTAATGATCTCTAGTTTCACCCATGTTGTCGCAAATGACAGGGTTTTTTTGTGGCTGAACATTTCCATTATGTATACTTATCACCTTTTCTTTATTTAGTCATTAGCTGATGAGCACTTACATTGCTTCCATTTCTTAGCTATTGTAAATAGCACTGCAATAAACATGGGAGTGTAGATACCTCTTTGAAACCCTGATTTCTTTACATTTGGATATATATCCAGTAGTGCAATTGCTAGATCATACAGATCTGTTTTTCATTTTTTGAGGAAACTTTTCCATACTGTTTTCCATAATTTACATTCCTACTTACTGTGTTCCAGGGTTCCCTTTAACTCCTCATCCTTACCAGCACTTGTTATCATTTGCCTTTTTGGCAATAACAGTTCTAACTGGAGTGAGGTACTATCTCATTGTGGTTTTGATTTGTGTCTTCCTGATGATTAGTGATATTGAATGTTTTGTTCATCCATCTGTTGACCATTTGGATGTCTTTTTTGGAGAAATGTCTGTTTAGGTCTACTGCCTATTTTTTGATTGAGTCATGTGTGTGTGTGCATGTGCGTTATAGAGTTTTCTGAGTTCCTGTATATCAATGAATATTAACCCCTTGCCATACAAACTTGAAAATATTTTTCCCATTCTGTGGTTTGTCTCTTCATCAAGTTTTGCTTTGCTGTGCAGAAGCAGTTGGTATGATATAATCCTATCTGTCTACTTTCCTCTTGTTTCCTGTACTTTGCAGGTCCTGTCCAGATAAACCCTCGTCCATTTCAATGCCCTGAGCCATTTCTGCTGTACTTTCTTCTAGTAGTTTCATAGTTCCAGGTCCAACATTTAAGTACATCTAAGTCTTTAATCTACTTTAAGATGATTTTTGTAAATGATGAGGGATAGGGCTCTGGTTTTATTCTTCTGCATGTGAACACCCAATTTTCCCACCACAACTCATTGAATAGAATGACCTTTCTCCAATGTATATTCGTAACATCTTTGTCAAACTGGTTGACTCTAAGCTGGGCATGGTGGTGCACAATTTTAATCCCAGCACTCGGGGAAGCTGAGGCAGGAGGATTGTTGTGAGTTTGAGACCAGCCTGGGCTACAAAATGAGTTCAAGGCCAGCCTGGACTGCATAGTGAGACCCTGTCTCAAAAAAAGGGCCAGGGATTTAGCTCAGTGGCATAAGCACCTGTCTGGCATGCGCGAGGTTGTGAGTTTGATCCCCGGTACAAAAAAAAAAAAAAAAACTAGTTGACTATAGATGTGTGGATTTACTGTTATGGTCTCCATTCTGCTCTTTTGGTTTATGCTGCTATTTTGATACCAGCACCATGTTTTGCAAAGCCATTACCATAGCTTTGTAGTATATTTTGAAGTCAAGTAGTATAATGGTTCCTGCTTTTTTTCTTTTTGCTCAAGATTATTGATTGATTTGGATATTTGAATTTTTCTTTTTTTCTTTAAGCTTGTGTGTGTATGTGTGTGTGTGTGTGTGTGTGTGTGTGGTTCAATGCAAATTTGAGGATTTTTTTTCTAGTTCTGTGATGAGTGTCATCGGTATTTTGACAATAATTACATTGAATCTGTAGATGGTAATATTTCAACAATATTCTTCAATCTGTTGACAGATATCTTTTCTTTGGGTTTGTCCTCTTTAATTTCTTTCATCAATGTCTTATAGATTTCATTTTAGAGATCTTTCACCACTTTTGTTGTTTCTGGCTTATTTTTATTTTAGCTATTGTAGATGTGGTTGGCTCTCTTGATTTATGTTTTGATAATTCACTATTGGTGTCTAGCAATGGTACTGATGTGTTGACTTTGTATCCTGAAACTTTGCTGAATTCATTTATTAGGTCCAAAAAATTAGCTTACACTCTGAGTTTCAATTTTCTCATTTACAAAATTTGGAATAATAACAAATTATTGAGGATTTATTGAGTTAATATATAAAAACCTAGAACAGTGCGTGGCCTTCCCTAAGCATCCAATAAGTATTAACAATTAACAACTGCTGCTCTATGGGAAGACAAATTACTACTCAGAAGTTTGCTTAGTGAATGTGAAACTGGAAAAGGGAGGTGGGTTGGAGGGAGGTTTCACTTTACTCTAGGGAAGCCACATAAATTATCTCAGCTCCACAAGGGGGACTGCTCCTCCTCCTGACCAATTTCCTAAGCCTCTCTTCCCTGAACATGGCTGAAAACCAACAATCTTGTTCCTCTGATCTTTTTTAATGTTAATCTAACCACCCTAACTCGACCAACCCTCTTACAAATGAGTTACTATAGCTATGAATGCAAAGGAGTTTCTTAATGCCTCATACTTCATTTTCAAATAAATGTCACAAAATCACCCTTATGGTAAATTATTGTTCTGGTAATCTACTGGTGCATAACAGACCATCCTAAAGATAAGGGATAAAAACAGAGGTCTCCAAACCATGCCCTCTGCCTGTTCTTTGTGAAGTCCATGAGTTGAGCATAGTTTCTTGAGTGTTTAAAGAGCTAGAAAAATATCAAAAGAATAATAGTTCATGTCATGTGACGTTCACATTAAATTCAAATTTGGTGAATGTAACAAAACTTGTATTGGAACAAGGTCACAATCACTCATTTTTGTGTTGTCTGGGATGCTTATACCCTATGGCAGCAGAGCTGAATGGATGCAACATAGACCTCATGGTCCACAAAGTCTAAAATACAGTATTTACTATTTTGTTCTTTACAAAAGTTTGCCAATCCCTGATTTAAAACATTAACTGTTCTTTTGCTGGTACATCTGTAACATTTTGTGGGAATAAGTTACTTTTGTTCCTTTCAGTATCTTTGAGACTGGCTCAAGTTTAGAGTCAACTCTATCTAAGGGGTAGGCATAGTCTAGAGCCTTACTCACTCACCTGTCTGTTGGTTGGTGGAGCTATCATTGGAGAGCTCTGCTAGAACTGTGGCTCAGAATACCTGTGACGGTTAAATTTGATTATCAACTTGATTGGGTTGAGACATGCCTAGATTAGTAAAGCACACTTCTGGGTGTGTCTGAGTGGATCATAGGGATTATAGGTAGTCATTGACTCCTTTCTCTCTGATGCTTTTCCTCTGCACTCTGTTTCCCAAATACCAAGAAGTGGCATCCATGTCCTTCCACCATGATGGTTCTACCTTAAGACCAGCCAACCATCAACTGCACCCACTTCAACAGTTAGCCAAATAGGGCCAGGGATTCAGCTCCGTGGCACAAGCCCCTGACTGACAAGTGCAAGGTTGTGAGTTTGAATTCCAGTACCAAAAAAAGAGAAAGAAACCAGCCAAATAAACCATTTCCTATATTAAGCTGTGTATGTCAAACATTTTGTCTCAGCAATAGGGAAGCTGACCAATACAATACTTAATGGTGACTTCTTCATATGACTGACTTTCTCACAGCATGGTAGCTAAATAGAAAAACTAAACATCCCAAAAGACAAGAAGCAGAAGCTGCCAGACTCTCAACACCTCATGCAGAAACCAGCACAAGTAGAAAGAACTACTTTCACCTTATTCTGCTGGTCAACTGTCACAAAATGAGACCAGAGGAAAGGATATAGACCCCAACTCTAAGTGGAGAGTGAAAGAAGTTGGCAGTCATTTTCAGTCCACCACAGTTGTTATGAGGACTTGGGGTCACATAGGAGGGATTTCATGAAGAGTAACTACTACTATTACTGTTTTTATTAATAAGCAACAGTAACATTCCATCATTTCTGATGATGTTTTAAGAAAGCCTTTGTTCATGGAGGCTCAGAAGGCATCCTGTCTCCTCTGTGGGGCATGGTTTCTGTAGCTTCTGGTTACAACTGGAGCATTCCTCATTTTTATAAGCTTCTCAGGTGACCCTAACATGCAGCCAGGTTGAGAATCCCTGAGCACTGGAGACTTGATCTCATTTCCAGAACTCAGCTCACTTCACAGTTGCCAACCCTCTCTGTTCTCCAGCCCTCCACATGGAGAACAGGAAACTGAGTTCGCCTCTGAATTCCCTGCAGATCTCAGGCAGATCTGGACCACAGAAGGTCTCATGTAACACCAGAGAGGGTGGTGTGGATCTGAGGTCCAGAATTCCAGCACTTCATTCCCTGAAAGCTTATTCTGACATGAGGCTGACCCACAGCAGAGGCACCTTGCCTTTTACTGGTCTTCTGAACCCTTTCCTGTCCCTGCTGCTCCAGACATGAGCTGAAGGCAAAGAAATGAGTTGTCCCTTCCCTTGGGCAGAGGAACAACCTTGAGTAGCCTCTGGTTGTTTTAGTAGATAAAAGAGTCTCGATGGGATGAGGGTTGTCACCAGCCTTGCTAAAGGCCCAGGCACAGCCCATGGCCAGCTGTGTCACATCTGAAGAGCTGTAACCATGGGTTGATCCCACATCAAAGCATGGTCTCCAGATGCCAAGCCTCAGAGTCAGGGAAACATTTGTCATGGCCCCCATAATGCCCCTCAGACTGTGGCCATGTGCAGGAGTCCTGTCTGTGGGTAGGTGAGGCCTTCCAGTTGTGCAAACACATAGCATAGTGGCCTTGCTCACTCCCCCCACCAACCCAAGGAGTAAGAACTCAGAATTGCTAATGTTGAGACAGAGCACTAGTCATCATTAGAGGAGTGGCCAAGAGGCTTTTCATCAGCTGGGCTTTCTGAGGGCACAGGCCTCACTGCAAGTCTTGACCACACTAGTTACAGTGAGGCTAAACTGCTTCCCAGCCACATTCAGTCCTAGTTCTGGTCACATCAATGTGACCTCAAACTGACCACAGCCATGGCTATAGACCAACCCGGATACTGACTCAGACTCATTCCAATTGTGGCCAAGACCAACCTCTGATACTGGCCACAGAACTGACCCTGTCCAAAAAGAACCCTATCCTGGCTACCAAACTGACCCTGACCCTAACCACAGACTGGTTCTTATCCCTCCACCCTGCCTGCTGCACCTGTGCTCCGAGCACCACCCACCCTCCCCTCTTAGCATCTTGAGCCTCCCAGCCTCAACAACCAGGCGTCTGTATGCTCAGATAGCCCCTCAGGGCTCAGGACCTCCCGTCTCTCACAGCCATTCCCTACTCCTGCCTGGTTGGTAGGGGACAATGTATACATGAGTACCAGTTATGCAAGTTGTGTACATATTTGTATACATGCATGGGTTGTACATATACGTTGTGTGTATTTGACATGTGCACATGTGCGTGTTTTCATGAGTGATGGTGATGATGTGTGAGGTATCTAGAAGTCAGTCTATGTCTGGTTTATGTATGGGTGTTCATAATATATGTGGGTACTTATGAATGCATTTTCCTGTGGATATGTCAAATGTGTGCTTTTATGTGCTTAATTTTTGAGAAGATGTTGCTTTCCTCATCTGACCAGTAGTGTTCTGCTCACCAGTGTTTCTGACATGTTCCTGGAACTGAATGTGACAGATTCCCAGTAAATTATCAAGATTTGGGGCAGAGGGATAAGATCCCAGACCGCCAGTTGCCAGTAGACTTGACAGAACTTGTCAGCAGTTCAGTGCTCATGGTGGCCTGGAGAAACAATCAGGAGCCTTTGGGGTAGTCTTGTGCCTCAAAGTTGTTGCCCCAATGTCAAGTCCAAGTTCACGGGGAAGTTACTTCCAGAACATGCTATCTATAGCTAATACTGTCCTTCTACTCCAAAATCAAGACCCTAAGCCCCTCAGCATACAAAGCACCAGCCACACTTCCTACCCCACACTCAATCTACCACTAACTCTCAGGTCTACCTGCTCCACTCCACCCCTTGCAGAGAACAAGAAGAGAAAGCCTGTGTGTCTTCTCCCTCTGGAAGTTCGAGTGTTTACAGTTGGGACTTGGAGGAAGCTGAGGGAGGAAAAGCAAAGAACACCTAGAGGAAAGATCCTGCATCCCTGGGTAATATCATAACCTCCATCTCAACCCTGTTCACCCATGAGGCAGCTGAGGCTTCAGAAACTTTTCAGGTTCTACTTCACCATGGGAGGAGAGAGGAGAGGGAGGGAGGAAGGTATGGCAGGAGGGAGGGAAGTCTGGGAGGGAGGGTTAAAGGACAAACTGACTAACTTTGACTAGCTCTCAAGACCTGAAAGGAGACTCAGACCCCACCCCTAAGACCCACACACTGATCCACACTATACTTCCTGCCAGGTAGAAGCAGAAGGTGAGGCATCTTGGGAAGGTCATGAGGCAACCTGGGAATGGCACGAGGCATCCTGAGAGGGGCATGAGCCACCCTGTAAGAGCTGTGAGGCATTGTGGAAGGAGTGTGATTCAGGTCAAGTCCCAGCTAAATGCCTTATAAGCTTTTTGATCTTTGGCAAGTTTTTAGTTTTCTGATATAGTACGAAGAAGTCATTTAAAATCCAGTTGGAATACTCATGAGAGTGAAAAGGGCACTAATAAGGTTCACATCCAGAAAGCAGGCATAAATCTCAACTGCTCTGGGCAAACAGGGTTATAGGATAGCCCTACGGTCATTTACAGTAGCAATGGATGATAATAGGGATGACGATAGCGGTGGTAGCAATGATGGTGATGACTGTGATGATGATGATAGTGATGGTGATGACAAAAGATTTCCAAATGGAAGAGCCCGGGATGTTGTCAGATATTCTGTTTCAGTATAAACCAGAGGTGAATGTGAAGTGGGAGAACTGGTTACAGGAAGCTGTCTGTGCACCTTCCAGCCCGGGATCCCTGGCTCACATGCAGCCTCTGCATACGGCTCTACCTGGACTTCCTGCCCTCTCCCTGCCCTGCCTCTCACCTTCGCATGCCCCAACTCTGAAGGACTGTAGCAGTACTGATGCCTTTAGCAGTTGCCCAGGTTTGTCTCCAGGGGAGAGCTGGGTTCAAAGATCAGATAAATTTTCTGGCAGACACAGGCTGATGGCTGACTGCCAAAATAAGAATGGCCCTGCAGGCTTGGGGTCAAATGGGTTATTTTGACTTCTTGGTATGGGGTAAGGGGGCCTTGTGGAGGAAAAATCTACAGGAAAGAGAGAGAGAGAGAGAGACTGTATCTCTGATGAGCTGGACTTGGCATTACCATCCAGTTTGGACTATGATTCAGAGAAGGAGTAACTGGAGCAAAGACCTAGAAAAGCCAAGAGGAAAGGAGGCCAGGGAAAAACAAGCCCAAGTAGAACCTATTTTAAAAGTTATTCTTTGGGTTCCAGTTCTCCCTACCACACCCAAAGCCAGGCACTGAGCTACAGGGTGTGGTGACAAGGTGTGTGTAGTCAGTGACTGGAAACCCAGGATGACTGTGGGAGAGACTGGGCAGAGGTCACCACAACCAGTCGCCTGTCTCGCCACCCTTGAGTGCCCTGTGACCAGTGGTTTCACACTTTTTTTGATAATAAGGCATATTTCACACCGCAGCTCAAACCACAGAAAGTTCCCCTTGCCAAAATATTTGCCCTTATTAAATCAGTGCATCCTATATTTTTTTATTCTACTCTTTTTAAAAAACAATGGTTGCAACTCATGGCTTGTTTTCGCAACCTACAGTGGGTTATGACCTGTATGCAACTATTGGAAACAAGTACTCTCCTCAAAGCTGAATGTGCCTACCTATAAACCACATGGGGTCTTGTTAATACAGATTCTGGTCCAGTGGGCTGGGCTGGGACCTTAGACCTTGAGTTTCTAACAAGAACCAGGAAATGTCATTGCTGCTGGGCCTCAGACATCATACTAGAAAGGCCCTGGACCACACTTCCTGGAAAATACCAATTTCAGCAAGTGCTTTTTGGAATCATGCATGCAAGGTCAAAGGAGAAGATAAAGAGTTATCTCACTGATGGCTGCTTACCATTCAGCTTTCAGGCAAGGCTGCAACCAAAATGCAAGAAAGATATTTCTATTATTTGGATCTCAAACATTTCCCTGAAAGCGTGGTAAAGGCTTAGTCCCTAGGGTGGCACTATTGGGAGATGACAGAATCTTTGAGGAGGTCCTCAGATCATTGGGTGGGGTGCCATAATAGGGACTGTGGGACCTGGGTCCCTTCCTCTCTCTCTCTTTGCTCTTTGATTGCTACCTCACCACAGACCCAAATCAATGGGGCCATCTGATTATAGACTGGAGTCTCCACAACTGCAAGCAAAGAAAACATTTCTTATTATAAATCAATTATCTTGGGTGTTTTGTTATAGTAACAGAAAACTGATTAACACAGAAAAGTGACACCATTGACTAATAGCTATACCTGAGACAATGTGACAGAGCCTTTAGAATTGGTTTGTGGGAAGGGTTTGGGAAGATTTTCGACTAGAGAAGACCTAGGATGATGATGTAAGCAGAACTTAATGTGCAATTCTGGTGAGGGCTCAGAATACCAGAATGGTGCTGGAAATGCAGATAGCCTTCAGATAGAAATAAAAGCAAACACCAACATGATGGCATATGATGGCACAGAGCAGCTTACCAGGAACCTAGGGCAACAGCTATGATCTGGGGACCAAGTGAAGATACAGTTGTCAGTCTGCATTAGGGATCTCACAAGAAAAAAGAAAAGAAATCAAGAAAACAAAGAAGGGAAGGAAGGGAAAAAGAAAGGAGACAGGAGCCTGTAAGTTTGGCAATATTACACAGCACTTTAATGGAGTGGGGTTGACAGTATCACAAATGGATTGCTCTCTGGTGATCAGTGACTGGCCAGGAACTCTGTGGTTCCTGCTCCAACTCTGGTACCACACTGATGTGGACCTTGCCCATAAGGTACTCAAGTCAGCAAATACCATGCAGCAATTGATCAGCGTAGCAGGTCTCAAAGAAAACTAAATCCTGGTCCCTCCCCTCCCAAGACCACCAGCCAAGAGTGAGTTCCAGGGTCATCTGTGTTTTGGGAAATACTGAATCTTGTTTCCTCCAGCATCCTTGAAAGGTTCTACAAAGACCTGTAGTCAACAGTCCTGTTTGATTTGTTTTAACTCATCTTTCCCTAACCTTACTCAACCACAAAGGTCTTTTTCTTTTTCTTTTTACTTATTACTGACTGAATTGTGTCCCCCCCACACAATTCATACATTAAAGCCTCACAATGACTTTATTTGTACATAGGACCTTTAAAGAGGAAATACAGGTGAGATGGGGTAGGACTGGAGTTAGCAGAGGTGCATGGGTGCTGAGGAGGAGGCCTGGTTCTGGGAGCCATTGGGATGGGCCAGTAGTGCAGCTGTTCTATAGAAATGGAGCATGGAGATATGGGAGGCTGACTCTACTATTCCCCTTCATCTTGAGGCCATCATCTTGCCACCTGGGATGGAGACAAAGAGCCTTGGAGGTTGATTAGATTTTCCAGTCCTTGCTACTTAGAGCAGGCCCTGGCAGCCAGCTCTTCCCAGCCTCCTACTGGGGAAACACAATGCTTTTGGAGTTAAAGGCAGACGGAAAAACTATTGAAGGTACCCACTTCATCCAGCCACCACCAACACGTCTACAATGGGTGATGGAGGGGACACATTTTGCTCACCCTCTTTGCTTCCTGTATACAAGTGAACCCCAGATAGGTACTCTCACCCACTTGTGTCCTCCCCAGACCAATTCATCAAGCCCAGAATTTTTCCCCATGTAGAGAAGAAAGGGGCATAAGGTAGGTATTAGAGGCACTAAGTGGGGTACCATCCAAGTCATCAGCTGCCCCCCCAACAAATGGTTAACTGATTCTCCCTGCATAATGGCTCTAAGCCCTGGAGGGCCCTGGGACAGTTCAAGTTGCCTTGGGGGAATCTTGAAATGCCTCGAAGGGTGGTAGCTACCTAGAACCCCTCTCACTACTGCTCTCATCCAAATCAAAGCTGACTCAGCACCACTCTGCTTTCACTTACTTTAACAAATTGGGGTCCTTGAACATCTAATTTAATGTAATTCAAGGAATTTACATCCCAAAACTGTCATCCTAGGGGCTTGGTTGGGAGAGGAAAAGTGCTACAGGGTCAAAATTGTGAAAGGCAAGCATGGGGTGGGGGTGGGGGTGGAGGTTCCACCATTCTCTGTTTCATGTACCTTCTCAGAGCTAAGCAGTTTTCCATGAAAGCTAGAAGATATGAACCATTTGCTTGGCCCTGGTTATGCAGGTAGAATCTCCTGTCCACTCTGGGGTGAGTGGCAGCAACTGGATGCCTATTGGCTTCTAAGGGGAAAACCTTAAACAGATCCACCACTGCCCACTCTAGGAATCAATGAGCGATCAGTTTAGTCCAGAGAGGCTACAGGGCATGAGATAGATGGCACAGCTGAAAGGGATTGGAATTTTGTTACCACCCCTTAACCCGTGTAAACTTGAACAAGCCATCTGCTGCTCACCTGTAAAATAGGGGGACTACTGAACGTCTCCCCAGATTAGTGGGAAGATTGCATGAGTCAATATTTACAAAACTCTTAGAAAGGGCTCCTCAAAAGCACTATATAAATAAATGAATTAATTAAATAATTTGATTCTATGCGACTGGTGACCCTTGGAATTGGTGCAACTCA
>RJWM01001417.1:60109-156901 GCA_004363535.1 Dasyprocta punctata | reverse complement strand
CTGGAACATGATGCTCTGGGGCTCTCTTCTCAAATCAAATTCTTACACCTTTGCAATTTTTGAGACTGGAGTCTTGCTGTTTCTTGTGATGTCCTCGAGCCATCTTTTCTACTGTCTTGTTCCTTCTCAGCAATCAATGTCTCCTCTGCTCTACCTTTGCAGTCCACAGCTTTACTGGAGCTTCCTTTCTGGTCAAATTCAAAAAGTTTTAATCATTCTGCCAGGTTCTTTGCTCCTGATTCTTTTTCTTTTTTTTTTTTTGCGGCACCGGGGATTGAACTCACAACCTCGCGCCTGCCAGGGCAGGCGCTTAAGGCACTGAGCCAAACTCTGGGCCCTGGTTTTTTGAGGCAGGGTCGCACTATGTAGCCCAAGCCGGCCTCGAACTCACAACGCTCCGCCTACCTCAGCCTCCCGAGTGCTGGGATTAAAGGCGTGCGCCACCATGCCCGGCCTGCTCCTGATTCTTAGCACAGATCTAGCTAAAAGCACTCAAGAGTAGCCATGCCCCGCCTCAACATTAGACTATCTTGAAATTTCTTCTGCAAGATTAATTAGTCTGCCACTATTAATCTCAGTCTCAGGCAAAGTCTCTGGACAGGAGCAAAATGGAGACAAACTTTCTGCCAAGTCACAACACACATCGTCTGGAATCCAACAGCCAGTGCAATCCTTCTTTCCAGCAGAAGATTCCTAAGCCTGGTCTTTACTGGCAGCATTTCTATTAGCCTTCTAGTCTTCTGAGTTCTGACCAGAATCTCTCATCAAGTATAGCTAAAGGCTTTCTAGGCCTGCTTCTTCAGCCAGCATCTCTAAACCTTTCCAAACTCTTTCTGCAAGCCAGTTCCAAAGGCTCCTGAACCACATGGCTATGGAATCATAGCAATGACCTCATTACTGGTACTAAAAGCTGTCTTTGTTTACTCATTACTGAGACAAAACACCTGACATCAAATGTTAAAGGAGGAAAGGTTTATTTACGCTCACAGCATGTAGAGGTTTCAGTTCATAATTGGCTGGCTCCAAGGCAAGGTGGCATGGCAGAGGGGTATCACAAAGGAGAAATAGTTCATGGCAGGCAGAAGACAACAAAAGCAACAGGTAACAACAAGAGCAGTAGCCCTCTTTCTTTCCCTTACATTCTATCCAGGCTAGATGCCCTTAGAGAGTGAGTAGAACTCACACATAGTGTGGGCCTTCTCATTACTCACACTCAGAACTATGCCAAACCAATCAGTGGACTAATTTAGAAATCAAACACCCTTAATCTCAGCATCACACTCTAGATCCAGTCACCTCTGAAAAGCCCCATCTATGACCATATCAGGCTTTAAGAAGATACCAAGATACAAGCTATAACTATACTGTTTTCCTTTCCAAAGGCATGAACTCACTTGTTCTGAGATTAACTCTGCCCCTTGAATTTTATTAACCTTAGCTGTTTTTTCCATACCATTTTGTGCAACATCCAGTGCTTTTATTCATCATGCAAAAGCTGGAAACCTGTCCCAGACTTCATTCCCTACAGTAACACGAGGGTAAAATAATGCAAGCTCTGCTTTCATAAATATATTTGACTTATTTCAGAGAAATAAAAACTTCTTAATACAAATATCTAAAACTTAACAGTCAGGATATTACAATAAAATAAAATCCAGTTCTTGAAATTAACTCCTATAGGTAATCAATTATATTTAGAATGACTACAGAGAAAAAGCCTTGTCACTAAAAGGCATAAAAAATAATGCATTTTAAAGCAATTATCTCAATAAAAGAAGTTTAATCAAAATTAAAGATATATAAACATTTTCTATTTTCCTCCTTTATTAGCTTGTCTTGGGAGCTATGATTTACATCACAGTATCTCCCCAAAGTTTTTTTTGTTTTTTTTTTTGTTTTTTTTTGCAGCACTGGGAATCGAACTCACAGCCTCACACCTGCCAGGGCACCCCAAAGTTTTTGAAACTATGCTTCAGAAGTCTTTGAAACTGGCTTGCAAGAGGAGTCTCATTTGGAGATGCCAGCTGGAGAAGCAGCTCTAGACTGCTTTGAGCCAAGCTTGAAGGGAGATTCTGGTGACAGTTCAGAAGACAAGCATGCTGATAAAAAAAAGAAGGAAAAAATCAGTTGGGAGAAAGGTCACCACTGGCAGACAGACTTTAGGCCACATGTACTATGCTCCGGGGAAAAAAAACAAAAAAAAACAAAAAAAAAGAAAGTCTATGTTTTGCCTCTGTCCTAAGACTCTGCAGGAGACTGAGATTAAGAGCAATGAACTAATTACTCTGATTGAGGAAATGTCAAGGCAGTTGAGCATTTTGGAAGTGGCATGGCTACTGTTAGGGGCTTTTAGGCAGCTCTACCTTGAGAATCAAGAGCAAATGATACAGGGGAATGATTTTAAGTTTTTAGTTTGGCCAGAAAGTAAGCTCAGATAAAGTTAGGGCCTATAAAGTTGGAGCAGAAGAAAGCTTGATTGCTTTTAAAAGAGTAGCATTAAAAAGAAGTCCCTAAACAAGACTGTAGGAAAAGTAGCTTAAGGGCATGTGAGGAACTAACAAGGCATCAACCTTCAAAGGCTCAAAGTTGCTAAGGTGAAAGACTTAGCTTTGAGAGTTCCAGGGTATTCTGTTGTGAGATGGGCCACCTAGAGAGCAGGTATTCAATTTATCATCCAGGCACTCTGAAGTCTCTGAAACCACCTAGATGCAAAAAGTCTTGGCTCCTTCTCTGGATAGCAGCAGATGTTAGTGTCATCCACGTGGAGCTGCTTTTATAGTAATGAAGACTGTATCACTTATATATTCAGGGAGACTTCTATCCAGATTTCAGAAGAAAGCCTAGGAGGCCAGGCAGTTCGCCCTGGAGTGGGCAATACGTAAAGCGTAAAGCGGGGAGTGAAACTGAAAGAGGAAAGGAGACCCCAGGAAATGGGAGAATCCAGGAATGTGGACATCTAAAGAAAGCTGCAAGGAAAGAACAAAAACCAGCCCTGGAGAGAAGCCATTAGTGCTGCAGCCACAGGCAATGCCATAGGGGTGGTGGCCCTCAAACCCTTTGGAGTTCACATTTTGCTACAGACTGCCCTAGGTGCTGAACATGGAACTACAGGATTTAGTGTTTGGTCTTCAGCATTTTACTCATGCTTTGGTCCCATTCCTTTCTATCACCTCATTTCTCCCTTTTGGAATGGGAATGTTTATTCTATGCCACTGTATTCTGAATATGTTGAACTTTCTTCTTGACTTCTAAAGGGGCTCTATCTAGAGTTTAAGAGTTGGGCTTAAATCTCAGAAGAGAATCTGGACTTTGGACTTTCAGCAATGCTGAAAATATTAGGACTTCGGTTAACTCTCAGAGATGGACTAAATACTTTTTGCATAATGGGATGCAGGGGTAGAATGTTAAAATTTATATAGAGATGTTACCCCAAAACCTCAATGCACTCATAAGTGGGGCTTTTAGGAGGTATCTGAATCATGTGGTGTGATACTCATCAATGGAGGAGGTGAATCACTGGGATTATGGCCTGGAAGAATCTATCTCCCTCCTTCCTCTCTACTTCCTACAGCCATGTCAGGCTCTTTCTCCTCTGCCATGCTGCCCTGGCTTGGGACCAGCCAACTCTGAATTCAAACCTCTATAATTGTGACCAAAAATAAACCTCTTATCCTTTAACTTGTGAGTGTCCAGTTTTTTGTCCCAGCAAAATATCTAAGACATAGGGCATAGTCCTGTAATTCACAGAACAAGACACACACTTTGAATGTCAAGACCCATTGAAAATTTTTATAACAAGAGTTTATGATAACTACCTTAGACCTTAGTGTCAAAATTCACATTTTGTTGTAATGGTAATACATGAAAGACATGACAATGGAGTAGAAAAAACATTCAACACTGAAAACTATGAGAGCTTGGGCAAAGCATTTCACTTCTCTAAGGTTTATACTCCTCAAAATAAAGAAGTTAATGACATATGTAGCCCTCTTCCATCTGTAGCATAACTCAGAAAAATCCACTTTACAACACTAGCAAGAAATGTACACAGACAAGGCACTTTTCTTACTGGTATTAACATTTTTCTTTTCAAAAAAGTTCCTTATATTAATGTTTAAGTCAATGCAGATAGTGGAGTAAATACTTCAGATAATATGTACTTTGCTGGTGAACTCTCTCCCATTTACCTATACAGAAAGGACCAACAGAAAGAACACAGTAACCTCTCTCTTTCCCGGAAAAGTCTTTACTACACAAACTAGAAGAACATGGATATAAGACTAATCAAATCAGTAAATTCAATTTGATAACTGTTAAATGAGTATAATATCTGCCCAATCTGCCTTAAAATCTTGGAGGACTAAGATGTCACATATTAAAAAGCTTCAATGTCTTATAAAAATAAACTACTACTTTCCAATGCATGAAGGGAAACTTCACTAATAATCACTCCTAAGAGACAAAAACTAGCAAATTTTGAAGCATATAAAAATACAGCAGAGATAATGTGCAGAGTGCTAAATATTGTAGCAAAGAACAAACACTGCTAACTCAAGTTGATAAAGAACTTCAATATTCTTGAATTCTCAAAAGCCATTCTCCTTATAAAATTTATCCAGAACATACTATTGATTCTGTTATGAGTGGGTAATATCTAATGATTTCAATACCTGTATCGTAAGGCTCGAAATTGCATTTTTATATGATGTTATTAAACAGTACAGGTGATGTGAAAGAATATGCTACTATCTAAAACAGGTTGTAATAATTAGCATTGATAGTCAACTTGGCAGGATATTAAGAGACTTCTGGGGAGGTGATTGGATTGTGAGAGGATAAGTCTCATCAAAGGTCAGCCCAGTGATAATCTCATAGCTGAATGGGTTAGTTGGAGGAAGAGTCATGGGGCTGTGGCCTTGGATACTGTATCTGTCCCCTTGTCCCTCCTTCTTGCTTTCTGCTTCCCAACTGCCATGAAGTGAGCAGTTTTGCTCCACCATACCCTGCCACCATGATGCTTTTGCCTTGAAGTTAGTTGACCATAGAATAAAACTTTTAAAACCACAAGCAAATTAAAATCTTTCCTCCTTTAAATTAAGGCTGTCAGGTATTTTGTCATAAGAATGAGATCACTGACTAATATAAGCTGTAATACACTAAGATGCACATGCTTAAGAACAGAACATTTCCAAAAGAAAAATATTCAAAAATAAGAACAACCCTGACTATTATTGTAGCATGTCTCTTTGCTCACTGGTAGTCAGTACTATACTCCACCAGGGCTCATTGATATCCGGTCATGTGCTATACCATTTTCTTCACATGATCCTTTTAAAAATCCACCTGCTTTCAGATCAACAATCTCTAAAATCTTTTAAAATTTTCTTTTTTGCTCAGCTTAGGAGACTTCAATATTTACACCAAACCTACTCAACATACGATCTTCACCTTCCACTCTGGTTACCTGCATTCTAGTTCAGCAAAAACAACCTCTGCCAAAACACCTGGAGAGAGTCTACCTCTAGGCCAGTGGTGATGAACCTGTGGCGCAAGTGCTACAGTGGGCTGTCTGTTATCACTGAAAACTCTAAAAGGCTCATCACTGCTCTAGACTCTTATACTATTCATTCTGGAACTTTATAGGCTTCCAATTCTCTGCTACTTTGTTGGTCTCATAGTCACTTGTATTTTCTATGTACAGGAGTCTCCACTCACCCATGGTTTTACTCTCTGTAGTTTGATTTACACATTGTCAATCACAATCCAAAAATATTACCATATTTCCCCCAAAGTAAGACCTAACTGGAAAATAAGCATGTTATGGTTTGTGTCTAGATGTCCCCCTAAAGCCTCACGCACTTTTAGATGGTGCTCTTTTTGAAAGTACCTGAATCTAGATTTGTGATTGATTCATGGTTCAATGCTAGGGAGCTGGGATTCAGGGTGGGTGATTGCTGTCAATGACCACTGATTGGATTGACACCCCCAATCCCATTAGACTGGATACAATATAAGGGACAGAAAGAAACTTGTCTCTCTCTCTCATTGCCTTGGCTGTCTTCTGCCACCATGAACTGTTTCCCCTCTGCCATGGACGACTCTGCCTTAGAGCCAGCTGATTATGGACTGAAACCTTACAAACTGTAAGCTAAATAAACCTTTCCCCCTTCAACACTGGGTGTCAAGACACTTGGGTGTCAGAAAAAAGTAACTAAGAAAAAAACCTAGCATGACTTTTCAGGATGTTCATAATATAAGCCCTACTCCCTCCTCAAAATAAACCCCAGTTAATATTGTCAGCCAGATGAATGCATTTGGTACATCCACTGAAACACACAATGGATGTACTGAATTATAAATAGTAATGTCAATACAAAATTATGTGCAAATAAATATTATTAACATTAGTACTTAAAATAAATAATAAAAATTTCAGTTAAGCATTTATAAATACCCAAGTGGGCACCTTTGGACAACAGGTAAATGTCTGTGCAAACATATAAACTTGAGACTTACTGCCAAATGACCAATCAGAATACATTATCCTTTGGTCTAAAGTCAAATGTTTAGAAAATGCTACATTAAAAAAAGTCAAATGCGTTTTCTTACAGCAGACCTTCCTTGATCTTAAAAAAAAAAAAGAAAAGGAGACTTCCTATGCTACTTCCCCATACTATTTTCATCAGAAACCTTTCCTACCTCCAAGGCATATTTAGGGACAATACCCTGAGTAGTAAGTTTTAAAATATTCAGCCCGGCATGGTGGCGCATGCCTTTAATCTCAGCACTTGGGAGTCTGAGGCAGGAGGATCTTTGTGAGTTTGAGGCCAGCCTGGGCTACAAAATGAGTTCAAGTCCAGCCTGAACTGCAGAGTGAGACCCTGTCTCAAAAAAATAGGGCCAGGGATTTAACTCAGTGGCATAAGCGCCTGCCTGGCAGAAGCGAGATTGTGAGTTTGATCCTGGGTACCAAAAAAAAGAAAAAAAAAAAGTTTAAAAATATTCGTATTTTCCTCCCTACCTCTCAATTGCTCTGTATGTCAACTTCAGCAGATTTTATCATACTTAATTGATATATTAAAATGAGCCAGACACAAGGGCACACATCTGTAGTCCCCATAGTACAGAAGGCTGAGGCAGGAGGATCACATGTTCGAGCCCATCCTCGGCAACCTAGTGACTTAGTAAGACCATGTCTCAAAACAAAAAAAATTTAAAGGGCTGGTGATGCAGTTCACTGTAAAAGTCCAGGGTTCAATTCCCAGTGCTACCAAAGTAATAAAAAGAAAACTGATTCAACAAATTTTTGTTAAGCATCTAACCTGAGGCAAGAACTGGTCTAGGATACAGGATCCCAGGGATGAAGAAAATAAAGAGTCTAATCTTGCAGAGCTTCTACTCTTCTAACAGGGAAAAAAATAAATTAACATAATTACACACACCCACACACACAATGTCAGGTGATGATAAACACAGTAAAGAAAAAGAATAAGGTGAAAGACAAAAGTCATAATACTATCTTTGGGACATGGTTAAGATCAAGAAAAATTTCTTTAACAAGGACACATTAAATGTTTTAACAAATTGAGATAACTGTAGATGATTAATTTGTTGTCAAATTCAAACACCTCCTTTCCATCTTTGTCCTAGTGGACCTAGTAAAAGGGTTTAACTACTGAAATCATGCAGAAGTGCTCAGTTATTAATTATACAAAATCATGAGCAATAATTTACGTTTGGTTTCAAAATATTGTGCTTTAGTCTAACAGTTCATCTTCTCCTATTTGGAAAGCATGAAAGTCCCAAATCAAAAGTAAGTAATACACAAAGAATGAAAACAAAAAATACAAGAAAGAAAAAGATTATCTTTCACAGAACTTGTGGAGTCTGTATTTTTTTTACCAGCTTTATGATCAAGACTAGTCTGGCAACTGGTTTGAACTAGAAATGTTAAGTCTAATGCCAAAGTGTACACTATAGTTCAATTACCATGGCATAGTAATGAAATTCGAGGGTTCTTTTCCAATATAAGGATTAAACTCAGGGCCTTTACACTGGGCTATATTCCCAGTTCTTTTTTTTATTGCTTTGTTTTTGAGACAGAGGTTCATTAAGTCACTAACTTGCTCAAGCTGAACTTGAACTTTCCATCCTCCTGCCTCAGACTCCCAGAAGTGCTAGGATGACTTGTCTGCCTAAATTTGAAGATTTATACTAGATACTTCAATATAAGTTTTATCAAAAACCTTCGAAATACTAGATTTTAACTTCCAGTATAAGGAAGAAACTATCTTATGTCACTACATCAATGTTTATTAAGTGGATGCATGAATTAATGAATAGTAGTCTTAAGACCCGAAGTTTTGATCTCTGCAAAACGTGATGCAGTAAGAACTAATTTTTAAAAGGGATGTGGGCCAGGGATATAGCTCAGCAGCATAGTGCCTGTCTGGCAAGTGTGAGGTCATGAGTTCAATTCCTGGTACCAAAAAAACCCAAAACAAACAAACAAAAATAAATAAAAGGGGTGTGTGGGGGAAGTAGTGAACCCAGAATGGCATTGTCTTTCCTTCAGTGTAAAACTCTCAGAGCCTTCATTAGGTTAAGCCTTTAAAATTACTAACAGTCAACTGTTCTGTCAGAGAAAAAGGACACTTTGCATATATTTCTACATAATTCATTACAATTAAACACACCACAGTTAATAACAGTCTCTTACTTTGTTAGGGAAAAGATGAATCAATAGCCAGTACACTGTTTAATTTTATACAAGCTGGGTGCCATAAAAAAACATGCCCATACTATGTTATATCAGAATCCATGTTTTCTTCAGATAATAATAATAATTATTATAATAATTATTATTATTACTGGTACCGGGAATCGAACTCAGGACCTTGCACTTGCTAGGCAGGTGCTTATGCCACTGAACTATACCCTCAGTGTCAGATAATTGAGTATTATAATATGTTTCCATTATACTTCAAAAACATTCTTAGTAAGGTTTCAAGAATAATCTCAACACTGCTAAAATGCAAAGACTACTAAAATGGGGAAGGTTTTAACTAGTTTTATTCTTTGCTGCATCCTTAGTTCAGAAAAGTGCTCAGGACACTTACGTGAAAATTTACACGAAGAGTACCACTTAAATTATAAGTGCTGAATATAATAACAAAATAATAATGCAAATTATTCTAAAGAACTTGATGTGCTTTAAGATAACTTTGTAAAGGGCCGGGAGTTTGGCTCAGTGACTTAAGTGCCTGTCTGACAGGTGCAACGTTGTGAGTTCAATCCCTGGTGCCACAAAAAAAAAAAAAAAAAAAAAAAAAAAAAAAAGATAACTTTGTAAGAACTCCAAAGCCCATGCTCGTACTCACTTTGCTATACCACCACGTATTTCAAAGAATTAAAATAAAAAATAAGCTGCCTCCAGAGAAGTCCTTTAAGCAAGAGTATCTTTAACAAAAAAAAAAAAAAAAAGAACAATACTATCATTACTATTCCCTATTTCAAGGAAACTTGACTGATAATCCTAAAATAAACAGCAAGACCTTCACAGATCATAGCATACTACAATCAAGCACAAATAGAAAATTATCTGAATTCTCTGATTATCTATTGTCCTCAAGGTGTTTTATATGAGACCTTTCCTCATATGACAGCCTAGGAATGAAATAAAGTCACATTGTTGAATTTGCCTTCTGGTAAGCTTAAATCACTGAAAAAGTTACTAGATACCACTTTTCACTTCATAACACAACCTGAAATATTTTAGACTCTATCACGCAATAATACATAAGACTCAATGCCTCTGCTCATGCTTAATTTCAACTCAATTCATGTACATTAGTAAGGAGTAAAAGAAAGCTGAATCAAAACAGCATCTTTCAATTCTGAAAGCTTGTTCTTCATCAGGATTTCACAACAATTTAAAAACACTTGCTAGTGTTGTTGCCAATGCTAGTTGGGTTTTTTTCTTTCTTTTGTTTTTAAGCGAATGCTGTCCCTATGCAGGATAAAATGGGCAAAGAAAATGAAAACAAGTGAAAGAACCGAGAACAAAGCAAATCTGGAGTCATGGTTACAGCACAAGGATAAACCCAAAGACGAGGAACCAATGCTGGCTCTTCCTAAACAGCCCTGTGAATAAACCAGTAAGTCCTTCTGGTAATCTATTGTCCCAGCTCTAGAGCTGGCCAGTGACACTTCCTACGAGATGCTCTGGCATCTCTCCCACAGAAGATGCTGTAAAAATGGAAAACAGTTACCTAGGGAAACTGGCCAAGGAGTGTCAGGAGCTCGCTCAGGGCGGGGTAGTATTCCGGGGGAACAGCAAAGACCGGGATTGGGAGGCCGTGGAAATCACCGGAGAGTCCAGTTTGCAAGAAAAATAAAATCTAGCCAGAGTCGGCAATTACCCCCTCCCACAAAAAAAATCCCAAGTGTCACGAAAGAGGAGAATACGGGAGGAAAGGTCATGCAGACAACAGCCAGAGGCGGTTCAGGCTACAGAAGCCAGCTGAAGACCGTCAGAGGTGGAGCCGCCAGGGAGTCTTTCGCCCCGCTGCGCCGGGGGCTGTTTGGCCACCGCCGCCAGGGCCGCAGCAGACCAGGCAGGCTCCGCCGCTCCAAACCTGCCCTCGCCTGCCTAGGATTGGCGTCTACCGCCCCTAAACCTTTCCGAGTCCACCGTGGCCGCCCCGCCCGCAACGCTTCCCAGCCTCACCTTCCAGCCCCTCCATTGCGCCGCTGCCCAGGGCTCCGTCAGTGTCCCTCAGCAGCACCCGCCGCCGCCCAGCTCTGGCTGTAGCAACGCGGCCGCGCCTCCCACCCGCTAATATCCGGGCCTTCGATTGGTCCGCCGGTGGGGCGGGGCTAAAGAGGGGGCGTGCCTCAATAGGGGCGGGGCTCCATAGGGGCGGAGACTCGGCGGGGAAGGTCCCCAGCAGCCATCCTGCACGCCCTCTGGCTCACTGCAACCCAGTCACTCTGAGGGAAGCCTGCGCTTGAAATTACCTCTTCCACCCGACAGCGTCTTTGTCCGACTCCAGCCTCTTTTCAGTCTCACCACACTCTTCTATTGAGAATATCTCCGCACCTCATGGGCACCCCATCTGCAGTCAGTGCAAGTATGTCTCCTTGCCTAATCCTCTGAACGGACTCCTAAGCAAACAAGCAAACTAGACCGACATCCCACTCTTCTGTGCAGCGCACTCTTTATTTTCCCCTTCCTTGGTCTAAGACTTTTGCCCCTGTGTAGCCCCTAGACTTCATGTTCGCAAACAGCTTCATGAGTTAGGAAATCGTTTTCTTAGAGAAATCACACATTCTGTATGGAATCGCAGGACTGAGACTGCTCTGGGAATCTAAACCCTTGAAAACAGTTTCCTCAGCATGAACACTTGGGCCAAAAATTGGAAGGGAAATCCAGCCCTCCTCCCATCTTCCTCTAACTCGTGGCCTACCCTGACCTTTTATTTTATCATCTTCGGATCAAAATGGCTTGATAACTAATGAGTAAAATCAAAACTATCTGACCAGAGTTTAAATCGGGGAACTAATAAGGCTTGTTTCTGTCACAGTAAAATCTTTTGGGAATAAGTTCAAAACTAATTCAGCTATTTTAATGGTTTTGCTTGACAGTCCAACACATTTCACCAGAACCAAGTTTCTTTGAAAACATGATTGAGCAACTAATAGGCCATATTTTTTGATGCCTCCATTATAGTTACTGGGAAGTTATCATTATTAATATGTTGCTATAACAAATCTCACATTTTGATTGATTAATTATCATTAATCTGGTCGGTTAAAAAGTTCTGACATCATGCTTATTTAGTGTTGTCTACTGTTAAAAGTATGCATCTTGCAAAACCAGTAGCTTTCAAACAGCAAGATTCTTCTACGCTCCACTCAAATGAAGCTATTATTTAAACAAGTATTTAAAATTAAGGAGTATGTGTCTTTGGGAAAGTGCCCTAAGTGTCTTTGAATGTAGTACAATCCGAATCTTGTATGGGTTCATTTAAAGAGCACCACATGCCTTTATTGCTTTCTTCTTCTCTTCCCTCCATTCTTACCTGGCTCTTCAGGTTTTCTGAGATTCTGGACCTACATGACCAGATGACATCCATGTAGATAACTTACCACCCCTAGATTGAAGGGAATAGCCCTTTTTCCTTCTTAGTACTGCTAGGAGAAAGAAATTTAGGGGAAGGAGGATTAATAATCATTAAGAAGAATAAAACATACATAGAAGAAAGTACAAAAATAAAGAAGCCATCCACAACTTAGATTTTTGAACCAAAGTGAAAACATATATTGAGTTAACTGATACATACCTTGATGAACATAAAATTTGCAATAACAACTATAATAATGATAAGGACAGCAGGTAATAAAGAATATATCATGTTAGGTACATTTTAACTCCTTTTCATATACTACTTGTTCAATATTCAAAATAACTCTACAAAGAATATTACATTACTAAAGTGTTCTCTTTTCAGAATTAAAGCCTTCATTTTTACAGTTATCTCAATAGGATGAATTTTTGTCATTTCTCAAACCGTTAGTGAATGGTGCACTTGGATCTAAGCTCCGCTCTAATCCCAAAGTTTTTAGTGATTTCACTGAACTCATTACTTACCTGCTTTGTGTTGTCTTCTAGCTGCCTCAAATGTAAATCCAAGTGTTCAGATGTACTATAAATCATTATTTTTCTTAATACATGTTTGTAGTACATGAAGTTTATATTCATCTTGGGGAGTAGGTACATGTACATAATATAGTTAGTTTCTTTTTTTAAAAAAAATCCTCTCCCCACCCACCTCCTTACCTCCTCTTCTAAATTCCCTTTTCTCATTTTTTTTCTTTTCACTATTATTAATCTTAACTCGTGTTCATAACATAATGTTTAATCATTGAGGTTATTAGGATCCTGTGCATGGCTTATCTTAATTTAACTTCCTCTCCCTCTTCCCCTCTCCATTTGCCCTTGGGCTCCAGGACTCTTCCTCTTTGCAAGAGATCTGTCCCATTATTTCTTTCTGTTCCTCCTTTATTATGTTCTTTCTACTTTCCCTTTCTGAAATGAGAGATACTATATGTTATTCAAGCTGTGTGTTTATTTCATTCAATGTTCCAACTATGAATCCTAATTCTCTAAAATATGCTTGCTGATTTTCTCTATAGGCATGGGGCTTGCAGAACTTTTATAATACAGCTACCTTGGTTTCTGAAGCTTTTTCCTGGTACTGACTCCTGAAAAAAGGACATACTCCTCTCTGACTTCGTAAGTTTATTCTTCTGACTCATTACCTGCCTGGCCTGTGAGTCTCTCTTCTTGATGCTTTTTTGTGATTTAATTTCCCCACTAGTCTAAACAATTTTTTCTTTTGATGAATTCATTCAGCAAATATATATTGATTACCTTCTAAGTTTCAAGTCCATTTCTTCCCTAGAAATACTAAAATGAAGCTCAGTTTCCTTAGTTATGTTCCTAAGTTTTTAAATGTACATGATTTATTTCAGCAGTCAAGTGATCTTATTAGTTGATAATAAAGAGATCCTCCTATCTTCTTATCATACAAAGAGGAAAGCAATGTTTCACTAATGTTCATTAACTTGGTTCAGGTCATAAACTTAGGAGGTAGCTAAAATAGATACTCTACCCCTGTCTTTTTACCTCATATCTACAATTGTTTCCCATTTGCATTATGTACCCTTTAACCACCATGCACAGTTCTTCACTTTCCAAAGGACTGAGAGAGCTATGCATATCTTCTCAAAGCACAGCTAAATGAGATTTTAAGTCGCGTTGCAGACACTGCTCACTTTATCAGTCTCACTAGTGTTTCTCTCCTCTACAGCCACAAATAAGCATAACCCACAATAGATTAGTGTAAAAAAAGTTAATTCATGCATTTGGAAATATAAATATATTTCTCTTGAAAGTGAGAAGGGACTTTTGAACAGTTTAGAGTTGAATCTTAGTAATTCTAGTTTTTGGGGGTTTTTTTTTGCAGCACCGGGGATCAAACTCACAACCTCACACCTGCCAGGGCAGGCACTTAAACCACTGAGCCAAACTCCTGGCCCTGGTGTTTTGAGGCAGGGTCGCACTATGTAGCTCAGGCCGGCCTTACACTCGCGTTGTAGCCCAACCCGGCGTCGAACTCACAACCTCAGCCTCCTGAGTGCTGGGATTAAAGGCGTGCACCACCACGCTCAGCTAGTAATTCTAGTTTTTAGATTGAAATAAAAGCAGTTCTCTAAAGTAGTCAGGAAAGAAAAAGTGATAGTTCATGGCCTGTGACAATCAGAAAACAAAGGCTGTCAGAGGTAGTGATTTACTGAGGGAAATATAAATAAGAAAACATCAAGAAAATAGAAGGGACCCTTGAAACAGAGATGTACTAAAGCAAACTGTTTCTCTTTCCATTGCTGGAGAGCTACTCCAGTTACAGTGTGATATGAATTATTCCATCTCTATCCTCCTCTAGGTCCAAAAGAAATTTTAAATCTAAAAGAAACGTCTAGTTTACATTTTTATAGCTACTTTCCAGTTGCAAAGCAATAAATTGTTTCAATTGTCTTTATAATTCTTCCCATCCTCTCTTGCCACCAATTACAAGTAAGAGTTTCCATTGCCAAAGAAAATCTATTAACATATTTATTAGAATCTTTCTGTGTATACAATACTGCCCTAGGCATAGCAAGAAGCTTTTAAAAACTCTTTGTTCTCTAAGAAATTAACATCTAGTTGAGGAAGCCCTGGGCAAAGCATAATACAGAGCAGTAGAGAGCTTATGCATTATTAAATCTTAAATGTTATAGAACAACTTATAAAATCATTTGGCTTTGAAAAGATATTTATACAGATGAGAGAATTTAAAAGGCTTCATAGGGAAGAACATAAATTATGTTTTGAAGGATATCACTGTATATGTAGATATCACTGAGAACGAGGGGACCATGGCATAAGCCTTTTTAAGAAAATTATGTATGACTTAAGTCCTGGGAGTGCTGCATATATATATTATTTATATATTTTTAATCTCTACTGCATGATGTTGAATCAGTTAGATATTCCAGTGTATACTGTCTATGCAAAGATATTTCTTTTAAGTTTTTATTACTTTGTCATCATCTTCCATCTTAGCTCTATTTACCAGCCTCCTTATTATAAGCACCTTTCTATTACATGCATGCTCTAAACACAGATTCCTTTGGATGCGTGCGATTCCTTGAAACATATGTGGTACTTTTTGTATGTCAATCTGTGTTTAATTTGCCTAAATGACATTCTATGTGAGCTTCAGTCTGCTAATTTTTTAATTTTTAAATTTAATGTCAGAGATTTACCTATACTACCATATTTAATACTCTTTTATTACTTCTGGATGCTGGACAGTATCTCACGGTATGCATACACTACATTTTGCTTACTCATTCCTGTAGTGAGGAGCACCCAGTTGCTTCTAACTTGCTGTTACAATGAACATCTTTGTGTCTGTCCCCTCATGAACCTGGACTCAAGTTTCTCCAGGATGAATCCCTGGAATAGATTACTAGATCGTATTTATTTCCACTAAGTATGCCCAGATTGCTTTCTACAGTGACTATAACCAATGCACACTCCTGTTCAGCAGTGCAGAGTACTCTTTTCCTGTATTTCATCTATAGCTGACTTAACTCTAACTTTTGCCAATTTGTTGAGAGTCAATGGTTGTGTCTTGACAAAGCGTGTAGCTTTATCTATTTTAAATTGTGTTTCTTACTGTTTATGGATTTGCAAGTTCCTTATTCTAGACTTTAACCCCTTGCTCAGTTTAATTATTTGGAAAGTCTCTTCCTACTTTTCCAAATACTTGGTATGTTTGTCTATGATATTGTTCACTGAAGAGAAGTCTTTTGTCAAATCCATTATTACAGTAGTCCCCTTTATCATAGGAGGATGTATTCCAAAGCCCTCATCAGGTAGTACTCCATTCTATATTTAATGTTTTCCCTTATGTATACATATCTGTGATAAATGTATAAATATTAAATACACTAAAAGATAACAACCAACAAGGATTAAATAGATTAGGCTTAACAATATATTAGAATAAAATTACAAGCATCATTATGCTTGTTTCCAGGGACCATAAGTAAATAAAATAAAGGTTGCCTAAACACAAATGTTGAAGTACCATGACAGTTGATCTTATAACCAAGATGGCTACTAAGTGACACCTGGTGAGTTGAATATGTTGGACAAAGCAATGATTTATGACCAGTTAGAATGCAGCAGGATACCGTGAGATTTTATCATGACATTCAGAAGAGCAAATGATTTTAAAATTTATAATATCCTTTTAGATTTTTTTATTTAATATTTTCAGACCTTCCTTCAGTTGAGCACATCTAACTGAAACTATGGGAAGTAAAACCATGGGTAAAGAGCATGCTGTGTGTTTTCCTTTCAAATTGTGGGTTTTAGTTTCTATTAAAGTGCTCTTCATCTCTAGGTTATGGATGAATTTGTCTTTTCTACCAGTCATATTCTTTTTGTCTTTCCTTTTTTTTTTTTTTTTTTTTTTTTTTTTTTTTTTTTTTTTTTTTTTTTTTTTTTTTTTTTTTTTTTTTGCGGCACCAGGAATCAAACTCACAACCTCAGGCCTGCCAAACAGGCGCTTAAGGCACTGAGCCAAACTCCTGGCCCCTTGCTTTTACATGGTGGCCCACCCTCATTCTGCAGAGTGTACTTGTTTTCCTATTTTTACTTAGCTCAAACTGGGTTTGAAGAACCTGTTTCTTTTCTTTGTTACCATTTTAAAAAATCCTAATGTACTTTTCTTCTTATAATGAGTCATTTGTCCCAAAACCGTCTCTCAAAGTGGTAAGTAAAATCAGACATTACAGATTCGTAAGACTATGTTATGAGCCCTTGTTCTTATAAATGTAATAACTCAGAGGAAATGAATAACACTCTAAATAAAGTTGAAATTAGAATAAAGGAAATGAGTAGAATAAAAATTGTTAATGGAATTGAAATGGTAGGTATCTCTTTAGTTTAATGTCCAGATAGGGGAAGACCAAACTTTTAAGGCAAAAGTAATCTGGATTATAGCCAGGTCATTCCATCCAATTGAAAAAGAGGAGAAGAATGTCGGTAATTTTCTAGGATTAGTAAAACCTCAGTTCAAAACAATATAAAAGCAATATATGAAAAAATGTTAAGATCATCCAACTTACAGTGTATGTGAAAGACCTAAATAAAATATTCACTAAATTCAATGAAATCATTTGAATGCATATATAGTCTAAGGACAAAATATAGTGAACTTTAAAATTTTTATTTTGTTTAATCAATTATAACAGTTGACAATCAGTTAATTTGACATTTCAAATCTTTAAGATTCATTCTTTGACAAATTTTATTATTTCTTGTGTACGCCAAAGATGGGTATGTATGATTAGTAGTGGTGGATAAGACAGGGTTGATGATGAAGAGGAAATTTCACATCTACAAAATTTTCACCAATGTTGTTTTGTTATTCTCTTATACTCATTCTAGAATATTAACCAATTGGAGTGGGAAGTGGTTAATAAAAAGCAAAGTACATGTCTACTGTTTTTTAAAGATAAAGTCTTGGTAAGTTGCCCAGGTGGGCAACTTCTATGTTGATAATTTTCTTAATTAAATTTATTGGTACCATATATATATATATATATATATATATATATATATATATATATATATATATATATATATATATATATATATATATATATATATATATATATATATATATATATATATATATATATATTTCACATGCATCATAGGAGATTTGTGCCTGTACATGATATATCATGATTCCTTTTTATTTTCCATTTCCCTCTCCTCCTTTTAGCCCCTCTTCCCCTCATTTATAAAGTTTTATTTTTATTTTGTCCTTCTTTTCCTTTCCTTGCTTTTCCTCTCTCTCCTTCCTAGTTCTCTTCTCCTTTTGAACAATTTCTTCCTATTTCACAATATGTATTATACATTTTGGTTCTTATTTACCCTTTCAGTTTCAGTTTCTCACACCAGAGAGACAATGTGGTGTTTACATGTATGTTCAATTTATTTCACTTAAGAGTATGGTTTCAAGGTGCATCCATTCACCTATAAATGTCTCATATTTATCCTTGATGACTAAGTAGTACTCCATTGTATAAAAAGCCACATCTTTTTTATCCATTCATTGGTTAATGGGCATTTGGTTTGTTTCCAAGATTTAGCTATTACAAACTGTGTGACTATAAGCATGGGTATGCGTGTGTCACTGTTATATGATGTTTTTAATTCTTCTGGAAAGATACCCAGAAAGGGAATAGTTGGGTCAAATGGGACCTCTAGTCCTATTTTTTGAGGAATTTCCACCCAGATTTCCATAGTGATTGCTCCAGGTTACACTCCCACCAACAGTGGAGAAGGGTTCCTTTTTCCCCACAGCCCTTCCAACATTTGTTATTGGTTGATTTCTTGACAATAGCCATTCTTTCTGGAGTAAGATGGTATCTCAGCATTGGTTTAAATTGCATTTCTCAAGTGAGCAGTGATGTTGAACATTTTTTCACATATTTATTTACCACTTGTACTTCATCTGAGAAGTGTGTATTTACCTCAGATCCCCATATTTGGAATGGGTCTTCAAATTTGGGGCATCTAATTTTTTTTTTCAATTCTTTATATTTTCTGGATATTAGTACTTTGTATAAGGAACAACTAATTTTTAACCATATTTGAGAGAAGAAGAGAGAGATAGTCTTTTTGTTGTTGTTTTGTCTATTTGCTGACACTTGAGCATGATAGCTAAAGCTGGAATATATATCTCAGACTATAAGCATAAGGTGAACTTGAGAATAGAGTACAATCATAGGAGAGCTGATTGATAGAGGAAGTCTGGAGCTTTGACATCTAGACCATCGACCCCTAGACTTATGCAGGAAACCAAAATAATTTTCCTTAAGTATTTTTTTAAGTCGGGATTGCTTTGCATTTGCAGCCACTCATAGTCTTCAAGAAAATGATGATTTAGAGAGGGAAGAAGATGACAATAACAATGATTTTTCTAGTACCTTTTATGTTGCCAGATACTCTTAACAATTTGAATGGACACAACTGCTCAAAACTTATTTGAAGAACTTATGAACTTCAGCTTTATCCAGATTTTCCTTTTGTCTCCAAGAAAACAAAGTAGTTTCAGATGCTCCTTTCCCACAGTATATAGAGGAATAGAGGGAGAGGAAAAAAAAAAGAAATGAGAAGAGTTCTTTCTCCCTCAATCCATTAATAATCATAAAAGATTTCTAAGATCCTTTAAAATTTGCTTTAAAACACTCTAGATACTTCAAATAAGTGTATGTTGATGGTGATGCTGTGATACTTAAAAGACAAAGGAGTATAATTCTCATACTATAAATCATCTAAATGAATATCTTCATAGTTTCACAATACTTATGACTCTTTATAGTTTCTAATAGAAACTATAGTTACTGTTGCTGCTTTTTAATGGAAAATACTATATGTGAATTCACTATATAAGCATATGGTGATTACTAAGACAGTTGATTACTGGGTTTACTTTATTGTACACACACATGAAATTAGAATTATTAACTATACAAATGTCCATATTTCTTTTTAGAAAAGTTTTTATTTTTTACATTGTCTGCTGCTCTATTTACATTTTTTACTTCTTATTAAGGATGTATACCAAAAATATGCATTTGGCATATTGTACATATAATTTTGTCACATGAATCCAACAATTGTTTGCTTGCTGTCTCTAAGAGACAGGGTTTCTTAGCACCTAATTGATAATCCACAAACAAACAAGAATCTCATCTGGCTCTCTATTTGCAAAACACAATAAAGTGTATGTCCTCATAAGAAAGAAATTTTAGATAACAAAATAATAAGAGAGCTCTTAACCTTTGCAACATCTCTGTTACTGAATGAACATTGAATGATCCTTGGTGATGGAGATACCTATTGCCTTTTCAAAATGCCCCTTATTAAACTGTATATCCATCAGTGTTTGTTAATAATTCATAATTCTGTTTCAAAGAATTGCCCTCTTGAAAACCTGCAAGGTTATTGTCCCACCATCTGAGAGGAAGCCCAGAGACAATGACTGAGGACAGCTGGACTTGAGTTAAGTGGTCTCAAACCAATCTTCCAATAAAACTGCATCCTTTCTTAGCTTTATTCTGTCCTGTAGCCCCAACTTGCTTTCCATGCTCATGCAGAGCCGTCTTTCAATAAACAACTTCCATGAGAATCTCCCTCTCGGTCTCTGCTTCTAGGAAACCTAACCTAAGACTCCTTTACAATTAGATCCATAATTAAATGTTATTCCATCTCTTGTTTAGCTGTATTTTGGGTACTCTGGATCCAAGATGAAAAAATTTAGCTTACCTTTCACTAGTATCTTGTCTTACATTCCTAAATAAAGAATGTAAAATATTGATGGGGGTATATAAACAGTCTTCATTGTTTTACCCCTGGAGTTTTCAAGGAGTTGGTAATGGTTGTATAGAATATCAATTATCCATTGAAAATGTTTGATAATAATTTCATACAGTACATAGTGCATTATAATTTTTGAAGAGCTCATTTTAAAATTGTACTTAATGAGTTCAATAAATACTTTCTAAATGATAATAAATATGAGTGAGTGGTATGGCTTTCAATACAGTTCTTTTAGGTAAACAGAGATTTTATGTAACCCATAATGGTTATGGTTAATACACATTATGAATGCCATTTTTCATTATCCCATGCTGTCCTGATACCCTACCTATAAGATAGGTGCTATTCTGAAACTTCAGGAGTTTTTGCTAAAGAAGCTAAATTTCAGTAAGACCAATGGACTTCTCCAAAAGGAAGATAGTAAGTGGTAAGGTTTGATTATGAAAATAGATTTTCTAACTTAAGGTGTCATGTAATACAGCATAACTGCTTTTTCTAAATGAAGACATGGAGTTTTTGGAAATGACAAGAGGAAACACATTGGATTCATGCTTGCTGTAGTTGTTCTTCATCTCAGTCTTCAACAGTTAGCCCCTTTCCAAAATCCATAAGTTACTTTCAGAGCAAAACCCATGAGGATTTGCAAGTTACATTAACTGTGTGCTTTTCTTGGGGCTAGAACTTCCTGCCTAGTCTATCGTTTCTTCCTAGAGCTGCCAACCCTCTCCGCATTTACTTTATATTAGCAGATACAGGGCCTCCTCTTCCAGGAGTGAGGTTTTGTTTTCCACATCGCTTCACTCTTTTCCTGTGTTGTGCTCATATTTTTCCAGCTTCTCTGTAGTTTCTACTTTTCCTGTCAGGTTCTTCCCAATTTCTTTTCTTCACCAAGAAATATGGAATACCACATCAATTTGGATTATGCTACTCTTTTCTGTATCATTACGATTTTAGTATATGTGATGCTGAAGTGAGTACTTCCTAGGCATTTCTTAAATCAATCATGTTAAGATTAACCACCCCAAGTCCACCCCTTGCCAACTTGACACCTAATCACATCTCCTTAAATCATATTTAACCTCCAAATAAAGAAACAAAGACAATAATAAATTTGTATTTCTACCTTACATGATACAGCCATTTGCATACAACCCAAAATATGCACAATTTGAATGAGAAAGGGTTTATTTTGGTTTATGGCCTCAGTCTGTGGCCATATTTTTCCACGGCAAAAACATCTTGGCAGAAGGACACGATGGAGGAAATCTGCCCACCGCGTGGCACTTGGAAAGCAGAGAGCAGAAGATGAACCAGAGAAGAATGGGTGAGGACCAGACATAGTCCTTAAAATCATAACCCACCCAGAAGTGTCCTATACAAATGTCCTAGACATTTCTCAAGCCAACCAGGTTAACAATCAGTATTAACCATCACAATAAACAAAGGCAGAAAAGTAAGCATGACAATGAAAAATTCAGAGGATAATTAAGTTGAAGATCAAAAATTAATTACAACAGTTTTTACTAAGCACTTACATATTTGAGAAATTTAACTAAGCCCAAGATACATAGTGTCATTAGTGTTAGACTTCAATAGTAAAATTTATTTTATAGCCATTTAAGAGTTCTCAGACTTGAGGATTTATAACAGAGTGAAAAAATTCTAAGTATCATTTATATGGCTATCTGTGGTAGAAACTGAACAAAGTGAACATTTTAAAGGACACTGAAATGACCCAACCCTGACGATAACTTCTGCTTGATTAATCTTGGTTTATAATGTTCAACAGTATCATTCTTCAGCACATCACTCTACAAATCTTTTATTTCTAATTATTCCAGCTAATAACGATATACCTTAAGTACATTATTCATGATAAGTATTAGCAAAATATGAAACAAAAGACCATTTTATAAATGATTTGGTTCATTTGCAATTCCTCTATTGTAGAATCACAATAAAGAATGTTCCTAACAACTACTTTATAGTTCTCCCTTAGTAACAATAGAATGAAATTACAAAATTACTTTTAAGTTCCAAATGAATAATGATCATTTTGCCCAGTAATTCTGTAAAGTCTGACTGAAAACTGCCACAGCATCAAAGCTTTTACACAACTCTAGAACAGAATTGACCAATGTGAGATTGATCTGTCTTTTGGGAGTTCATTTAAATTGGACTTTCACCTATGGGAAGTGTAGTTTTTGCCAGTTTACAGATTTCATAATCTATTGGTCATATCTAACTCCAAAGACATCATCCTACTGAATCATCAACTTTACCCTTGGGCTTGGTGTCTTCATGTACTGTAAAGATCCCTACATGATACCCTAACCCAAATGACATTCCGTAAATTTCTGCATGTATAATAGATTAGTGAAAGCTTAGATTTAACACATTAAAATATAGCATAGTGCTGTAATAGGTAGTGCAGTTACATATTACATGATTATAATCTTAAGGCTTCAGTGAATTTCTTGTGGAAACATTGTTCTGCTTCTCCTGTGCCTCCTTCCTCCTCTTTTTTCCTTTTCCCTCTTCTCTTCTCCTCTCTTTCCTTTTCTATGTACACAATTATTCAAGTTCACTGTGATCTCACCTTTGAGGATAGAGACCAGGCATTTATATTTTCTTTTAATCCTTCATTGATTTCAGCATAGTTCCAAGGCCTAAGTATGGTTTACGTTCATTATGATTATTATTTATGATTTTATTAACATTTGTAGAGTTAAATGATTAAAATTCTTAAAGTATGATGATTTGTGTAACCTTTGAGGGATAATTTGAAAGCTAAGAAAGGAGGCAATGGTATATAAGAGACGAGGGAATGTTTTATAGCAGTAAGTAGTTTTGTCTTTGGGACAATGTTAAAAGTACTGTGAAGATCATCGTTTTGTCCTATCCACTCATCAAGATGCCCAACTCTTCCTAAATAATAAACTCTTCCTACATTTATTGAATAGGAGTTCTCTATCAAGAATGCTGTATTATTCATCATACATACTATCAGCTAATCCACTGAATGATCATTAGTGATAAGAACTTTGTATAGTTTTTTCAGATTGGGGGATAACTGTGGCTTATAAAGTTCAGATTTCAAAGAGTCACATAATTAGTAAGTGACGAAGCTCAGATTCAAAGTGCAGCACTTTGAGTCCAGAAGCACTGTGTCTCAAAAATAAGAAGGTTTTGACTAGTCCAAATGTTGGGAGAACTGACAGTTGAGTTCTTTTAATTACTTTTCTTTCTTTTGTCAGTGATTAAATCTAACAAAATAAATAATAACATTTATTCCATCTTTGTAAATAAAGTACAGCATTTTTATACAGTTACTGCTTGTTTTGGGAATGTCAGTTGATAATTTGATTTATATTTTCCCAAATTTCTTAATAAACCATATATATATAATATATATATATTATATATATTATATATATATTTTTTGTACTGGGAATCAAACTTACAACCTTGCACTTGCTAGGCAAGCACTGTGCCATGAGCTATCTCCCTAGCCCAATAAACCAGACTTTTTTGTACTAAACCAGATCTTTGAGGGTTAAAATTTTTCCTTTACATTTTAGAGCTGGGTTATAAAATTATACGTATAACTGTACTGTGATTTTCTATACGTTATAAAGATTTCTGAGGCTAGATTTTAGGAAAAATTAGAATAACACAAAAAAATTTAACTGTATGCCAATGAATTTTACATTATCACACAATTTTCAAATACCAAGGAAGTCTAAAACTCATTGTTTTTAGAATTATGTGTCATATCTTAGAAACTGGAAGTTAATTTCTACAGTAATTAATCCCTGGGAGACTAGAACATCACTTCTTGTGGCACTTCATCCTATGACAACTTGATTATGCCAAATGATGCCAGAGTAAACATTATCTTTGGTGTTTCTTTGAAGCTGTTTCCAAACAAGATGACCATTTAAGTAAGTGGATACAGTAAGATAGACTTCCCTGCCCAATGTGAGTATGCATCATCCAATCCATTGATGGTCTAAATAGATAAAAAGAAAGTGAAAGAAGGAGGAACTCACCATTTATCACTTCTTACCTGACTGCTTGAGCTGGGACATCTATATTTTCCCTCTGGACTTTGTCTTTTGGTTCCTAGGGTCTTGGACTTGAATTGAAATATACCACCTGTGCTCCTGAAGCTCCAGCTTGCAGAAGACAGGTTGTGCAATTTTCAGCCTCCATACTTGCATGAGCCAATTGCTTACAATAAGACTCTTACAATGTATACAACCTTTTTGTTTTGGTCTCTGGAGAACTTTGACTAATTCATTAATATAATTCATAGCGTTTGACTTTTATTCAGATTTTGAAAAGGATTGCAGATATTTACTTAAATGCTTTAAATTAACCAAAATGGGAGATTTAGAAATATGTCAATGATTAATTAATTAGTTTATTTTATTTATTTATTTAGCAGCACCGGGGATCAAACTCACATTCTCGCACCTGCCAGTCAGGCACTTAAGCTGCTGAGCCAAACTCCTGGCCCTGGTTTTCTGAGGCAGGGTCGCACTATGTAGCTCAGGCCAGCCTTGCACTCGCGTTGTAGCCCAAGCCAGCCTCGAACTCACAACGCTCAGCCTACCTCAGCCTCTCGAGTGCTGGGATTAAAGGCGTGCGCCCCCACGCCTGGCTTGTCAATGATTAATTTAAACTGAATTCAATTTTATTAAAATATTTCTAGTGATGGAAACTCTTCAAGAATACTAATGAACTAGTTTATGTTAAACGTGTACAATTTTAATACTATTTATGGACTAGTAACAGCTAGAACAAGAGAAAAGAGACAAACGATGCTTGGTCACCCCCTAGTGGTTTTCTATTAAGAATTAACTAGGAAAAGCTAGTATGAGAACCAACAGAGCAAAATTTAGATGCAGAATTTCTTTTATTAGCATGTTTATAGTTATTGGGGCTACTTGATTACCTTTACATCTGTATCATGTACTAGAACGTGAATAAGCCACTGTAAAAATAAATAATAAGAGCTTAAAAAGAAAGTAACTTTTGTATATGTAAAGAAAGTATAGGTACATAAGAAAACTTGACAGCTCTTCACAGAGAAGGAGTAATCTTACTCTAAATTTATGACTATTAAAAGATGTGCCCTGTGTTTCATTTTCATTTTAAGCTATATATTTATGGATTATATCCTTATATTGTAATGTCATCAGAGTTTTATATGAATCTTTTTAATGCAATTTTTAATGAATGAATTATTTTTGCATATATATTTAAATTTCACAAATCTTAAATTTTGCTTGATTCTGATCAAGTTATACAACATGGATAAAATATTTTTTGGAACTTGGAAATTAAGTAAAAAGTCTTAAGTCTGCTTTTAAATCTCTTTTTGTCTATTCATTAACAAGATTCAAAGCAAATAACAATAATATTCCTGTGGATGTTTGTGTCATCTGTAACACAAAAGTGTGTATGTTCTGAGAAGCAAATATAATTAATCTCAAAATGCCTACTTAAAGACGATATTAGGATTTTTTCCTCAGAATGCGTTCTTATCAATAGTAGCACAAATTTAGTTTTTTAAGCAAAATAATTTACTTTGTACCTTTGAATTCTTTAATTTTTTTATCTGGTTTTTAAGTCAATGTTTTTTAACCTATATTCAGAATCTTACAAAAGATACATTTAAAGAGCAAACAACTCTGGTTCTATCTGCCATGATTTAGAGCTTCCAAGGTTAGTAAAAATACTCTACTATTCTAAAATATGGGAAATTTCTGTGTAATAGAGCTTTGATAAATAAAGAATGTTTGAAGAAAGAATGGAGAATTGAAGACATAGGAAAAGTGTTGAAATATTATGTGACATTTACTTGCAAATAAAACCAGGTGGTAATAAAATTACACAAATATTGTAGGTAGAACATTACTTTACTCATTATTGTTTCATTATCCATTTAGAGTAAGAACCTGGAACCTGACAAGAGTATAGACTGATCTTTGATGAATACTACTACACTATACTTCCATTATATAAATCGACTCATAGTAACTCATAGTATAGGAGACATTTAACAAATATTTTTTAAGATCTAGGCATTCCCATTTCTGGTAGCTTGAGAATACTTTTTCTTGAATATGTTCTTATGGTCCTCCACGAAACATTCTCAAAATTAAATGCATTAATCTCCCCATGGTCTCCCTTCTGAACTTCACCAGTTTCTGTCCGTTTTTAGTATCACTCTTCAAGGCTAGAAATCAGAATCAACCTCAGTCTATTTTTCTTTTTCTTTCTAGTGGTTAAATTACTTTAGTGATCAAATTTTGAATCTATTAAGAGTTTTAATGATGCATTTTAAAGTCCCACCTGATGTAAACTTAAATTTATAACAAGAAGATTATTTGACTCAGAAAACAGGTATCAGTAATGACATGGGTGACATTGTTTTGATGAATAATGCAAGTTTTTAAAACAAGTAAGTCACTTTGAATTATCCCAAACACTGTAACTAGCAGTAAAATTTATACTGATAGAAGAAAGTTACTTGGCTAAATATATTACCGAAAGTACTGTGTTTAAAAACTAACAAAATGAAGGGAAAGAAAGGCCATTCAAATTGGAAAGGAGGAAGTCAAATTGTCACTGTTTGCAGATGGCATAATCTTGTGTATAGAAAACCCCAAAGAACCAGTAGACAATACACCAACAGTTAATTATCTGAAATAGAAAGCAATCTCATTTACAATAGTTACAAAAATGATGAAAACTCTTAGAGGTAAATTTAACCAAAGAGATCAAATGACTATATAATGAAAACTATAAAATACCCATGAAAGAAATCAAAGAGGAATTATTATGAAAAAACGTATTGTGTTCATGGATTGGAAGGATCAATATTGTTAAAGTATCCATATTACTCAAAGCAATCTATGGATTTAATTCAGCCCCTATCAAAATATCACAGAAAAATCTTAAAATTCCAATGGGATTAAAAATAAACCCCAAACATTCAAATCAATCTTGAGCAAAAAGAAAAAGGAGGAGGCATTACGCAGCCTCTTTTCAAAATGTCATACAAAGCTGTAGTAATCAAAATCAAGGTATGGTCATAAACAGACACAAAAACCGTGAAACAGAATAGAGAGCCTAGAAATAAAAGCACACATTTCTAGTCACCTGATATTTGATGAAGGTGCTCAAAATGCATATTGTGGAAAGAAAAAAAATTTTTTTGATTAATGGTGTTAACAAAATTGGATATTCACAAGCAGGGTAACAGTACATCCCTATCTCTTATTACTGTGACTTTCTTACTGTAACTTTCTCATTGCTGAGCAAAAGTACTCCATCAAGCATAACTTAAGAGAGAGGTTTTTGGCTCACACTTTCAGAAGTGTCAGTCCATGGTTGGCATGCTCAAATGCAGAAATGGCCTGGTAGAAGGGGGAAGGCTGCTCTTGTCAAGGTGCCTAGGAGAGAGAAAAGGGAGGACCTAGGGTGGGAGATACACCCTTCCAGGGCCTTCCCAAGAGACTTGTCTGTTCTGATCAGGCTCTACCTATCAACACCACGCTAACTGTGAACTCATCAGTGGATCTGTCTGCTCACCTTCCATCCACAAGCATATATAAAACAAGCTCAAATGTATTAAAGAATTAAATGTAAGACCTGACAAGTGAAACTGCTTGAAGAAAAATAGAAAAAACATGCTTAAGGAAATTGGAATTGTCAAGGATTTTTTTATATGACTCCAAAAGCACAGAGAAAAAACCAAAAATTGGCAAATGGGACTGCAGCAGAATAAACATCTTCTGTGCAGTGAGGAAACAATCAACACTGTGAAGAGATGGCCTAGAGAATGGAAGTATCTGCAAATTAGACATCTGATAAAGGGGTAAACTTGAACACAATAATAGCAAAAAATCACACAAATGATCTAATAAAAATGTTCAAGGACTGGGAGTGCAGCTTAGAGTTACAGTGTTTGCCTACTGTGCATGAGACCCTGGGTTCAATTCCCAGTGCTAGAAAAAAAATATAAATAACTTGCTGAGTTTTGCTGGACATGGTGGCACATGCCTATAATCCCAGCAGTCATGAAGCTGAGGCAAGAGGATCACTGTGAGTTGGAGGCCAATGTAAGCTACATAATGAGCTCAAGGGAAGCCTGGGGTATGTAGCAAGAGCCTATCTCAAGATTAATTAATTAATTAAGTTTTAAAAATGTGCAATAGACCTAAATAAATGTTTTTCAAGAGAAGACATACAAATAGTCAAGCATTGTTACAAAAAAATTTTCAACATTATTAATCATCAGAGGAATGGAAATCCAAACCACAATGATGTATCACTTCACTTCAGTCTAAATGTCTATTATCAAAAGATAAAAAGGGGAGAAATGGAGCTGTAGAGAAAAGGGAACACTTATTCATTGTATGTGAATGCAAATTAGTGTACACAGTATGAATAGCAGTAGGTAGATTTCTAAAAAAATTTGAAAATAGAACAAGTATATTATCCAGCAATGCCACTATGGAAATATATACAAGGGAAATGACATCATTATATTGAATAGAAATCTGTACTCTAGTGTTATTGTGGCACTATTCAAGTTAGGATATGGAGTCAACCTAAATCTCCATCAAGTGATGAATGGATAAAGAAAATGTGACACATAAACATAACTGGGTATTATTCAGCCTTAAAATGGAGGAAATCCTCTCATTTTTGGCAACATGGATGGAATTAGAAATCATTATGCTAAGTGAAATAAGTCAGTCTAAAAAAAACCTATCACTCGTATATAAAGGCTAATAAAGATGATTTCATAGATGTTAAGAGTAAAATGGTAATAACCAGAGGCTGGGGAGTATAGAAGGAAGGGAAGACGGAAGAGGTTGGTCATTTAGCCCTCAGTTAGGAATAAGAGGTTCTGGTGTTCTCTTACATAGTAGGATGCCAACGGATAACAATTATGCACCGTGTATTTCAAAAAGCCAGATGAAAAGATTTTGAATATTTTCATGATAAAAAATGGTTACTGTTTGAGGTAATAGATATATTTAACCTGTTTTAAAAATTACAGAAAGTATACACCTGTGGAAATATCACATTGTAAACTATTAATATATTTAATCTTTAGGTTTTTACTTATCAGTTAAAATGAATATAATTAGTAAAAAAATAAATTTTAAGAAGCTGAATATCACAGACTTTGAAGTAATAAAAATTGAAATAACAGAATCTCATTAGCTTTTCACAAGAAAGATGCCCTCATAATTTTATTTAATAAAATAAGGGCAGTAAATATTAATATGTATGACTGTTTGTGAAGAGGTTACTTTTCCAGCAGAATGAATGCAATGTTAGGTATTACAGTTGCTGTGCCTAACAGAGCTTACAATTTGAAAAATAGATGTATATACAGATGGGCAAATAAGTAAACAGAAGCTGACAGTGGGAAATGGAGAAGTCCTAATATGTTTTGGGTTGTCAAAGCAAAAATATCTACCTCAAAAATGTTAATTTTTCATGATGAAGAAATAGATCGTAGACTGGATATCATATTAGTTCCCTACTGCCAAAATTACTGATCTATTAGACTACGTTCAAGGGTACACCTTGAACATAGGTACACATGGGGGCTGGGGATATAGTTCCCCAGCACAGTGCCTACCTGGCAAGCATGAGGTCCTGGTTCAATTTCCAGTACCAAAAAGTAAAAATAAAATAAAACAGTACACCTTGGATCCTTTATTATGTTGCCCAAGTCTGTTGTGGAGACATAGTGTTGAGATTCAGAAGAAGCAATGGCAACAGTCACTGCTAAATACAAGCCCTAAGCTTATATGACCATCACACCAAAGGCAAAAGGGACCCTGTAATTCCTTTCTGTGGAGCATGTAAATGAATATTTCCAAGAAACTGAATATGAAACAGACAGCTTGTAATTGACAGCTTTAGGAAAATGGTTTAATGTCTTTACATCTTCATCACCTGTACAAAAGGGGTTAACAGCATTCAACCCTGCGTACTGCTTTAAGGACCAGGAGCAAAGAAAACATTTAACATATATTGACATTTCTTCTACTTCTTGATTTCTCTAAATAATTCACTTGTAATACTTATTTTCTTAAGGTTGCCATTAATAGTGAATTTTAGCCTGATTTTATTGGTACAATTGTAGGTGCTGAACGAGAAACATAGTAGTTTGTCCAGTAATGTACAGTGAATGGATTCTTCTTAAAGTCAAATTTCAAAGTCAATAAAAGTTGAAAAATATTTACAGTTTCAGAAAAATGAGATGGTATGTTCAACCACAATTGAAACCAAAATGATTGCTAAAGAGTTTAAAATTCTTTATCACATATCCTCAAGATAGTAACTCTTTTAAGCAACTAGTTTATTTCTTAAGGGAATATGCCGTGTGACATTTGTAACAAAAACTTCCTTACTAAACCTTACATTATTTTCATTCATTGTTTGTTTTATGAAATAAATATAGTCATTCTCAACCAAAGTTAGGAAAGAATAATAATTCTGTTATTCTTTCAATTAAGTTGCTTTCTATTCAAAAAGCAAGTAGACTGTCCTGATTGTCAAACTGAGATATAATGAGGCCATTTGGTGTCTTGCTTAACAAAGACAACTGCAGGACATCCATGAGACAAATTTAAGTTCTGCTATT
This sequence comes from Dasyprocta punctata, assembly GCA_004363535.1. NCBI lineage: Eukaryota > Metazoa > Chordata > Mammalia > Rodentia > Dasyproctidae > Dasyprocta > Dasyprocta punctata. The sequence continues at coordinate 125,705 of RJWM01001417.1, read as the reverse complement.
TAAGAATAGCAGGAGGTATTTTGATTCTTGGCAATGCAGCACCGCTTGGGGTTTCCTTAAGCACACAAGACAAGTCAGCTCAAGTCTGTGGATTTTTTTTTTTTTTTTGAGTGATTGGAAACAATTCCCTCTGGACTTGTGCTTGACTGGAATGCTGACATCTGCAATGCTTGAAAATCCAAGTTATTTTATTTGAATCATCCAATTTACCCTGGCACTTCAACAGAAGAAACTATTTCAGTAGTACAGTAGCATCCATTTTCAAGTTAGCAGAAGGCAATATAACAATGTTCAGAAATGTGCAATTTGGTGGTTCTGTTCCTCTCAGAGCTTAAGTACAATAAGGTAGATGAACAAAAGAGAAATTATGCTTTGCAGTTACTTTTCTTCAAGTTGAAAGAAATGTTAGGCAAAAGTAATCAAGCGATGCTGTCCTTTGCATTAAAGTTCTAGAATGTAGAAAACTCGGAAATCTTATCCTATAATTCTTTATTTGTGTCACTATTTGTCCACAAATTTGAATGTTTCCAAATTTGTGACTGTGGAAATGGTTTGGCCCTCAAACGCTCATGGGCTCTATTTATGTTGGCTGCCATAAGCACAAATGTTATCCAATAATTGGCAGTACATAATAAAAAAGTACAATTTAAAAGGTGCCATTTACATTCAATTGGACTAGGATTAGGGTTAATACTAGTCACTAAGTAGAACTGTCTACTCTAGAATCTTACTAAGCAATGAGGTTTTTTGATTTGGTTGGGCTGGCCAGAGAGGTCCCTTGAATTCCATGCCTGACTTGCTGTTATTTTGTTCATTCAAATTTGATGTTACCTAAAACTCAGACTACATTTCCCAGGGGATGTTAGATTAAATATGTTCAAAAAATGTACTTTTTGAGCTCACATTTACATTAGGAGAATTTGTTCTACAGGTCCATATGTGAGACACTGCCCATTGTTTTCAACTATGATTTTAGACAAAAATGCCAAAAACACTTCATAGTGGATACTTTCTTATATTGGTCTCTGGAAAACATTTTTTTTAAAGGGACATTGAAAAATGTGGTTCTAGTGCTTTACATTTTGAATATTTAATTTCACATAGAACGACAACTTTTAGGTCAAAAAAGGTGACTTGTTTCATTGGGACTGTAAAACTGCCTCTCTCATATAATTCATTTTTCAAGATGAGCTTTACAAAATGTTTGGAAAGAATCACAATTTATTCTGATTTATACTTTATGAAATGGAAACACCACCATTCTTTAGAGTTTCACATGAGATTTATAATCTTTTAAAACCATAACCCCCAGAAACTCAGTCTGTCTGGACATCTGAATATTTCTCAAACCCAAGGTAGGAGTTTTGAGTTCTCCATTAAGAGAACTTCTCTATTAAGACAGCGTTTAGGTCTGACTGAAAGCATCCTGATAGCTTGTTTAAGCCAATTCATGCATAAATGTGGTTTTCTAAAATTCAATATAAATCTTATGAGACTTCACAGAAAAATAAGAAAATTTTACAACAGACCAATCTCACTTCCACATGTTAAAACAAAAGTTACGAAATAAAATATTATACAACAGAATATATCATCACAATAAAACTTAGCAAACCATGACAAAGTACAATTTTATTATAGGGAATTAAGGAAAAGTTAGTTTTAGAAAATTCTAGGAGTTGTAGTATAATATAGAATAGTTTCATATGCTTAAAAAACACCTGTTTCACTTACTTATCAATTCCCCCCATACCCAATTCAGGCAATCATTATTTATTTAACTATCGGTATTGTGATAGTTAACAGACATTGTCAATTTGAGTAAGAAATGCCCAGCTAAACTGGATCAGCATAGTTCTGAGTGTGGCTGAGGGGATTTATTGAAGATAGAAGTCTCACCATAGAGCAGCTTGTCACCTGAATGGTATAATGGAGAAACAAAGAAGGAGGCATTGCTTCTGTTTCTTCAGGGGAGCTGCAGTCTTCGCCTTCATCTTGGACATCATTTTGAGCCTTCCAGTGAGACTCTTCAGCCTCTAGCACAGATCCTTCACCTTTCTAGCACACAGCCTTGGACCTTCTGACACGAACTCACACCAGACACTACACTGAGCTCCAGGCTTTCCACTGGATCCTTTGGGTTTCCAACGCGCAGACAAACCTTTTGCACTAGTCCACACCTGACTCTAAAGGTGGCCATTGTGAGCCAATCTTGTAAATTCTTACATATTTGTATATTGTCCATTAAATCTGTTTCTCTAGTAAGCACTGATTGATACAGGTATCAATTTGCTCTTTCCAGGATGACATATATTCACAATAATATAATATGGGCATTTCTAGTCTGATTTCTTTAATTTAGCAATTAAGAAACTTCCAATTTTTGATTAATTTATGAATTAATGGTTTCTGTGATTTTACTTTTCTACATTTATACCCCTGATACATTTGGAATTTATCACAATAGACTGTATCAAATTTTATCTTCTTTATATGGATTCCCCGATATCCCAGCACCATCTATTTAGACTACTGACTCTATTTCATACATTTGAGATGCTGCAATTGGAACAAATATTTATACACAGTTGGGTTTATTTCTGGAGTTTGTTTTCTGTTTCTATTTTTAGTATGTGCAGTCAAACATGGACAGCATATGCTTTTAATGAAAGAGTTTAAAAATACTACTAAATAGTTGAGATTGGTGTTCTGTGGTCTACATAATTGCACCCCTTCCTCAAGGGCTCTTCTGACTACTTGTTTATTTGGTTTTCCAGAGAATTGATAGTCAATTTTTGGCTCCAGAAAAAAAAATTGGTGTTTTTATTGAAATCATGTGAACCAAATGTTAACTATGTAAAAGTTGATTTATTTTGTTGCTGTTTTTCTTTTCAAGAACATAATTTATTTTCTACTTCTTTATTTCTACTTTTGGACCTTACAGTATTTTAGAGTTTTGGTCAAATAGGTTTAGATTATTTATTTTCAAGTTTATGATAAGTTTTGAGAAATTTTTTTTCTATTTTTGTTTGACTGGGTTTTTATTTTTACTACAGTAAATGGAATCTTCAGTAAATTTTGTAACTGCTTTTGTCTGCAAGTATGAAAGTTATTAATGTTATATATTGGCTAATTGCTTGTATTTTTGCTTTGGTACTTTTGGGTTTTTCTTATGAATGATTATATGATATATAAGTAATGACAGTTTTAACTCTTCCTTCAAAATTTCTGTCTCTGAATACTTTTTATTTTTTGTTGGATACTGTTTACAGTTTAGTGTAAAATAATAGTGAAACTTAGTCTAAGGAGACCTGATTTTATATATATATATATATATATATATATATATATATATATATATAGTGGTATCTTGAATAAGATCTGAGAACAGATAAAGGACATTCAGTAAAAAAACAAGGAAATCTGAATAATGTATGGACTTTAATAATAATTTATCACAATATATTCATTAATTCTAATAAATTGAGCATACTAATATAAGATTGTTTATAATTAGGAAAACTACAAGATATGAATTACTCAAACTATCTATTCAGTTAACCTACAACTCTAAGATTCTACTAACTAATAGTCTAGTAATATAGAAAAAGAGAGAGACATCAATAATTGTAGTGCACAAGCCTATTATTAACCTAGATTCAAGCCAACTAGCCAAAAAATCATTTATGAGTATCATAAATTTGTGTAATGACTATTAGAGAAAAAAACATTTTTCTTTTTCTTCAGTTGTGATATTGTTATGAGTATACATAAAAGTTATTGTGTTTTAGATAGAAAAGCTAAAGCATTTAATATGTACTTTATGTTATGTCTCGGTCTTTCTTAAGATAATCCAGTTGAGTTGGGAATTGTTGAAGTGTAGATGAAAAAGATGCTCCAAGAATGTTGGAGATGGGTTGTATTATGACTAGATAAGAATAACAACTTCGTCATACTACTTTTTAATAGTTATGTTTAAAACTATCAATATTTGTAAAACTTAAGATTTAGAGAGTTGTCGTGACTGAATGAATATTTATCCTTGGTAGTGAAACATATTACTTCTTTTGGTAACTTGTTCTTCTATTATGCACACATTCTTCTGTGATTAGCACCATCCTACTGTGTAGTCAACTCAATAGTAAAAAGTAAAAAAAAAATTTCCAGTACAATTTAACAAAATATTTTGTGTACTATTAAAGTCAGTTATCTAGTTTCAGTTAACTTGTTTGCTATATTTATTTTTCTATGTTAACATAATACCCAGTCAATTCTCTTTCATCTGCAAACCAACACTAAACAAAGACACATTGTAAGATATTTGGAATCTGCTATAAATATTTTCTGCTTCACTCCTTGATTAAACTTTTAAAAATGATTTGAGTGTTTAGATCTTAGTTAACTGATGTAAAAATTTGCAAATTGCAAATGAATTTTATGTTTGGTCTATTTAAATGTATTTCTTCTATTCTGTATCAGAAGGCTAGAAAGTATTTAAGTTGAGTATTAATTACATGAAATGCAGAGCGCTTTACTCTATTTCTTTCTTTCTTTCTTTTTTCTTTTCTTTTCCTTTTCTTTTTTTTCTTTTTTGCGGCACCAGGGATCAAACTCACAACATCGCGCCTGCCAGACAGGTGCGTAAGCCGCTGAGCCAAACTCCCGGCCCTAGTTCTTTGAGGCAGTGTCGCACTGTGTAGCTCAGGCCAGCCTTGCGCTCGCGTTGTAGCCCAAGCCGGCCTCTAACTCACAGCTCCTCCTACCTCAGCCTCCCAAATGCTGGGATTAAAGGCGTGCGCCACCACGCCTGGCGCTTTACTCTATTTCAATTGGGGCTACACTTCAGAAAGTGATTCAGCTTTTGAATGTTTATAGTTTTATTTATTTATTAATTATTGTGGCACCGGGGATTGAACTCAACTTTGCGCCTGCCAGGACAGGCGCTTAAGCCACTGAGCCAAACTTCCCGCCCTAGTTTTTTGAGGCAGGGTCGCACCATGTAGCACAGGTCAGCCTTGCGCTTGTGTTGTAGCCCAAGCTGACCTCGAACTCACAACGCTCCACCTACCTCAGCCTCCTGAGTGCTGGGATTAAAGCGTGCGTATTTATAATTTTAAAAATCATCTTAGTAAATTATTATTATGGCTAAGCTTTCAGCATTTCTAATACATAGTTTTTGTAAGAAATGCCATATTACTATCTAGACTTGCTTGATACTTCCCAAAAGATTTATTCTATTGACAAAGATACTTAGTTGAATAAGATACCAGTGTTTGACCATATCTGATTGACAAAAGAGGCTTTCAATCAAGAGAAAATATATGAAGAATATTATATCTAGTTAAAGGAAATCAGGGCAAATTGTACCATGGTGTTAGAAGTTTGAGTTTTGGGGAAGATAGTTTTAAGAATATGTTACAATTAGCAAGCAAGCATTTTAATTGATTCTTTGATTCTAAACTAGTTTTCCTGAGACTAATGTGCATGCATTTATAGCTTAGAGATCAGTAGAGTGAAAACAGAAGCTGTTTTGTTCATAGTGTCCTGGGGAAACAGTCCTATTGGTGGCTACTGTTAACTTTTTCCCTTGCTGTCAGTAGCACAAACTTCCACTGCTTTTCCTAGTGTGCAGTTTTCAATCCTTTCGTTGTCCTTTAAGAGACATGGAGTATATTTTTCTCTTAGAAACTGCATATGGCCACCAGGAGGCAGATATCTATTACTTATTGTTTATCAATGTTTCAAAAATATAGATTAGATAGCAGGAATATGAAAAAGTATAAAATAAAGAAACATAAATGACTATCTTTAGTTTTGCTTGAGATATATGAAAGATTGATTTAATTATTGCTAAATGATTTGACTTTCTTACCTAAATGAGAAATGTGCTTCACTGGACACAGAAATATTTTTTCAGAGTATAATAAATGATTGACCATAATGTTTCTGGTATGGAATTGGTTCAGGGCTAAGAAGAAGATGTATTTTTATTTTACTCTTTTAAAATTTAAATTTAAAGGTTAGTTTTTCTAGGGCCGGGAGTTTGGCTCAGTGCCTTAAGTGCCTGCCCTGGCAGGCGCGAGGTTGTGAGTTCAATCCCCGGTGCCTCAAAAAAAAAGTTAGTTTTTCTAATTATGATGCTTAGCATCATAAGTAAGTATCATATTTTGTAATGTGCTGGTTGGGATTATGAAAGTTTTAGGATCATCACTTTTAAAAATTATCAGGCATGTATGAATAACATATTGATCCTATAATTAATGCTGAATGTGAAAGTGAATACTAATTTAAAATTGACTTTTATGATATATCTAAGTAGTGAGAGAGGAATATCTCTTAGTCTAGATGAGAGGGAAAGCCTACAGATGAAAAGGGAAAAAATTTCTGTGTAGTATTTCATTTCCTTTTAGAGGACCTCTTGAGTCATTCAAAGGCCTGGAGATCCTGGGCTGAAGTTAACTATATTAAAAATGAGAACACTTTAGTCGGCCAATCTCTTCCTCCGTTTTCTCTTTGCTCCCTCTTTTCCCTCCTTTCTTCTGTTTTTCTTATTGCTTACCAGTTTGCCTGATCTCAAGTTTACCAAAGGAAACCAAGAGCATAAGATTTTATGTACTCTTGAATCAGAAGACTAACAAAAAAGTAGCTCTCAGAAATGCCAGAGGAAATACCATTAAATGACTAATCTGTACAAGCTTTTTCTTGTCCTTCCAATGTCAGTATCTGATGACTTTGTATTTTATATATTTTTTAAAAAAATTTTACTGTTGTTAGTACATGTTTGAAGTACATAATGACTATTTTCATTGTGGAGAGTTGGTATGTGTACACAACATATCTCACTTCTCTTTGATGACTCGGTGAAAATCTATAATAGAGGTGAAATTTGCTCTTGGCAAATGTTATTTATACATCCCTCCTTTCCCACTTTGCCTTATTCTCCATTTCCTCTCCAGTATCTCCCCAGGTTATCTCCATACTTGCAACAAACTTTAGATTGGATTATGTTTTAGCAACTTAGCTGTGGAGCTTCTTTCCTGTTTTTCTTTTTTTCCCCATATAAACCTGGGTAGGGGCAATACTAACTGTGCAGAAAGTACTAAGCAGAAAGATTGAGGGGAGACGTTGTAGTTGGGAGGTGGAGAATGAAAGTAACTTTGTGTTCTTGAGCATTATAAGAATGATGAAAAGATCAAATAAGAGAAAGTTATGATATGTGAGTAGGAGGAGAAGAATGTGGAGAGACACACCATAAGCGAGGAAGCTCAAATGTTAAATGGGTGGAACAAGACAGGTGGGCTGAATAGGAGGAAGACAAGTTAAAGAGGAAGACATCTATATTAGGATACTGTCATACTGAGTCATGATGTGAGAGGACAGATGGTCATGTTTTCCTTTTCTTAACTGTAAATGCTGTCTTTGCAAAGTCAGACTCATTCAAAATATTCTTGCATGTGTTAGAAGTACAACAAGACACTGTTCTGGGAACAGAGGAATAAAACAATAGTGTAAAGCAATTGCAGTTCCAACAAATGACAGACCATGTATGGATAAGTATTTAATACATCCAGAAGTTGTTTACCCAGGGTATACTGTAGCATGGGGTTCAAAGATTCAGTCCATTTTTGTGTTTTCTTAAACTGACTGGAGTTAAGGTATGTCTTAATTGGTGACCATTCCCTAATTAAGCCAATGAGGAAGCACCTATGGAAGTCACCAAATTTGAATTTACTTATTAAATATATTTTAAATTTTCTAAATCTTATGATGACAAATGAATGGCAATGATAAGTAATGCTGTGTTTATAGTATTTAGTTTATTAAATCAGATGATGGTGTGTTCATCAGAAGTGGAAAAAAAGTCGAGGAAGAAAAAAGGAGTATATACCTGAGACATATAGTAAAACTTACTCAGCAGAAATCGAAAATATTTCTTGGCTGGCTTCATGGGATTAGGATCAATATGATCTACTGATAATCAGATAGAAAAGGTAGATGCCTGAAAGAGAAGGGAGAGTGTGCCAATCTCTGGCATCGTGGACTAAGAATAACAAAACAGAGATAGAGACAGGTTTATGGTGCAGTACTGAAAGGAGATTGAACCTGAGACAGAGTGTTTGGAGGGACCTATCCTCTCTAAGGTAGAGAGCCTCCAGGATTGACAGGTGATGCTTTCTGGGGCTTCACACTGACCTGAAAAACATGAGACATGATAATAGTACTTGACCTAAGGGTGATCTCCAGTGATTGTTAACACTTAAATTGATGGTTTTGGTCTGAATGTCAGAGTTTGCTCTGGAATAGCAAATGACTGGCAACCGTTTTTCCTGTCTCAGGGAATATAGCACTTACCAGAGAATGGTTAATAGAATATGATAGAGTTTCTAGAGTGTTGGAATATTTGGATCCTTGATCTGAAGTGACCCAAGCGTGTTCATTTTAGGAAAACTCATAAATTTATACTTGCATGTGCACGTTAAAACATTTATTATGCTTTGTTGAAAAGTTTTTAAAAAGTACTGATGCCTGAGATTCACCTTAATATAAAACAAAAATCTATAATGACTGGTCTTGCTTCTTGATATGTTTAAAAGTACATTTCAGGGGATTTTAACAGGAAACCAGTGTTGAGAATTACTGAGAACTATACACTGTACATCCTTGTCTGTCAAAAGTGAATCATTTTACTGCTTAATGGTTGTAAAGCAGAGCATTGTATATGGTGCTGTGTGGAATGGTATCCAGAATATTTAAACTTTAGGTAGCTTGAATTGAGATATATGTGAAAAGCAGACCTTGGATTTTGAAAAATTGTACAGAAAAATTATTAGTAATTTTAATAAATGAGTGTTTTAAATTGTTAGATTATTATACTGTTTTCTTTTATTTTTAATATAGTTTATAAAGAATTTGAAATTATACAGCTGGCATCTATTCTTCTTCTTTTGGACAATTGAATGAGAATCATTATCAGAGAAGATGTGCATGTGTTTCAGTCCTGCCTTTGCTACACAAAACTGCAAGGCTTTGGACATCCACTTAACTTCTCCGGGTCTCAGTTTGATCATTTACAAGGGGATAAGTATTTTTGTATTTCAGAGTAATTGTTAGAAATAGAGGTAATAAAGCCGGGTGTGATGGCACATGCCTTTAATCCCAGCACTTGGGAGGCTGAGGCAGGAGGATTGCTGTGAGTTCGAGACCAGCCTGGGCTACAAAGTGAGTTCAAGGCCAGCATGAACTGCATAGTGAGACCCTATCTCAAAAAATAGCACTGGGGATTTAGCTCTGTGGCCTAAGCACCTGCCTGGCAGGCATGAAGTTGTGAGTTCGATCCCTGGTACCAAAAAAAAAAAAAAAAAAAAGAAAAAAAGAAAAAAGAAAAAAAAAGAAATAGAGGTAATGTAACCAAGCATCCGATACACGTTCAGAACATAATACTATTGCCCCGAGAAGAGGTGCAGACTTTTACACTCTTCCTGCAGTGTCGTATAGGGTCATTTATCTCTTGAACTCCGTATTGTCAGCAGAGAAAGTGGTGCCTTTACAACCTGAGTGGATTGGGGCATGAGTAGAAAGTGTGGATAAAGAACAGTGGCAGCTACATTGCCACAGTCTTTATTGCTTCTTAATGTTGACTTCATAATGTCCTTCATAATAAGTCCTACGTCTACTTCAATCACCAGCCCTCAGCATACCTTCAAGACATTAACAATTTTCGTAATTCTTCCATTACTATATTGAGCTCCTCGGCATAGATCCATCTGGGGCACAATGTTCTACTTGTGCAGGGGACAGGCTTTGATGACCATACACTTCTCCTTGACTGATCTCTAGGAACTGGCCTGGCAGCTGCAACTAAACTATGTCAGGCCTTCTTAGATAGTCCTAAATAAAATACATTACCAGTGTTACCTAAAAGATAGCAATATTCAGGAAAAAAAGAGTTTAGGGTCCTATATATAAGTATGAATATGCTTTCTTTCTGGTGTATAAAAATGTTATCCTTAGTCCTTTTCTATTATTCTCTCTTTCTATGAATTCCTGTCACTGAGATTTGTCATATTCTTAAGGGGACTCCATCTCTTTAGGTTATTAGAGTATATTTCAGTAAAGCATATTAGAAACTGTAGTATGTCACTGTTCAAGGTTCTCAAGAGTCTTCTTGAAGATTGTCTTTAACATGTTACTTTGGCCAAGAGAATAAAATAAAGTGTTTTTCTTTTATCTAAGTTTAATTTCAGCAACTTTAAGATGATTCATGCTACAGAATGCCAAGTAATATCTTTATCAAGGTCATTATTTAGGTAGATGGCTTACTCTGTCTGATTGGCTCATTTATTTATATGCTATTGTTTGGATATCTCCGTAAATTATACCAAGTTTGACTGTGTGTGTATGTGCAGCAAAAAATGTGGAATGAACATTTTAAAATAATCTATTACATAATAAAAGAGTGACAGAAATCGAGTTCAGACTCTCTCCAATGCAATAGTATGCAAACTTCACTACTTTCAACATCAACTTTATCTTTTAATTGCAATTTTCCCTAATTGATTTATTCATCAGTTGTCTCTTAAATTTATTATAAACTTTAGAAGACTACACGTTATTTATTTACAAACATTTTCTGAGTGTCTAAGAGATAATGGGGATACAAAGATGAACAAAGAGGGATTCTGGCCACAAGTTTCACAGGTACATATATATACAAATAGCTGTGATATAGCCAAGCACACTTACAGATTAAGTATTAGGGAGCAAGCAGTATGGAAAAGTCAAATTTCTGCAGTGAGGTTTAGGAATGGAGATACAAATCAAAAAAAGACTTTAAAGCAAAGACTGCAGTAACGTGTAGTGTGAAAGGGTCAGTCAGAATTTGCCAATAAACTTGAAGAAGATTTTAGAAGTAGGAAAATAATTAGTATATACCAAGGAGTTATAAAAAACTAAATGTGTATAACATTTGCCTGGATAGCAGTAAGGATTTTCTAATTAGAAGAGTAAAATAATCAGGTGTATGTATTAGAAAAATTCATCCGATTGTAAGGTAAATAGGAAGAGTGCTAGATGAGACAGGTCCCAATGAATAAGTCACTGCTTTATGTTAGAGACATGGTAGTTTAAAAGACTGAAGTATAGACAAAAAGAAGTAGTTTTAGGAAATAGGGAAAAATAAGAATTGAACTAAAAAGCAAATTGGGTGAAGAGGACATATTTTATGGTTCGTATCTGGATGTCCCCCCAAAGCCTCAGGCATCACAGGGGTGTGCTTTCAGAGGCCGCTGAATCTAGAGTATCTGATTGATTCACTGTCTAGTGCTGAAATTATGGATGTGAATGCTACACCCACCATAAGATGGGCAGCCTACATACAATATAAGAAAGAGTCTTGTTTCATGCTCCTCCCTTTTTGATCTTGTCCTTGCTTTTGCTGTCTTCTACCTTCATGAACTTTTGTTCCTCTGCCATGCCACCCTACCTTGAAGCAAGGTGATTATGGACTAAAACTTCCACAAACAGTAAGCTAAATAAACCTTTCCCTCTTTAATTTTGGCCATTGGGTATTCGGTCTCAGCAATGAGAGAAAATAACCAGCACAACATAGTTAAGAAAGCTCTTAAGAATTTTGATTTAAGGTTGTTAGGAAACCAGTGGTAGCATACATGCAGCTTGTGGTATATGAAGAAAAGCAGTTTTGGAAATGAGAGGATACACTATTTTTAGTGTTGAAGCATTGAGTTTTAAGGCATTTTGGAAATATACATGTTCAATTATCCAAAAGGTCAGGTGATCCAGAATAACCTTAGGGCTAGAGATGAGGATATGAGATTCAACATAGTAAATATGGTGGTTGATGGTGTGTGAGTGGAAGAGGTTAATGGAATTAGAAAAGAGAAATAAAGATGGACAAGTATTTATTGGTGAAGTAGAGAAAGAACTACTCAAGAGGAGCGAGGTGTTGTGAGAGAAAAAGGAACAAGCTGCTAAGTAACTTAAATGTCTCAATAAATCACTCAGAAAAAAAGAAAGATAAAGCATGATGAACTATGTTAAATATCATTGAAGCAGTAAAAGTAAAAGAACACAAGAACAAGCACATTTGTGGAAAAGTATATAAAGTCAGTAAAAGGAACAATTAATAAACTTCCTGTTAAAGTCAGTAGAAAATTGTGTTAAAACATTGGATGAAATAATCAATCTTAACCAGGAAGTAGTGAGCTTCCTCTTTTCTCAGCGACAGGGAGAGAGAGCGCGCGCGCGAGAGGCAGATATATAGCATGTTTGTCTAAACTGAGGCTACAAACAATGAATAAACATGGTTATGAACTTCTTATGGCCACCCATTAGATAGATAAAGATCAGGGAAATAGTTTGAATCGTCTTGATTGGGCAGAGATGGCAGATAGACAAAAAAGTAAAGAATTTGAGGGCGCTGAGAAGAAAACTTACTAATGGATTTTAGACTAAAAAGAAGCTTGTCAAGGAAATTTCCATCCTTATATAATCAAAAGGCACATGTGGTATAAATTAGAATGTTAGTGGATTATTGTCAGTTTTGTTCATTTCAAATCTCTAATCCTCACATCCTGACCTAGACATATGCAAGAAATGTACAAGAAAAAATGATATTCAACAGTCTAAAATTATTTCACTGGCTAGAATATTTGTCCCAAATCCCTATGTGGTATATTATCCTTGTGAGCTGATTAAGATGAATTTCAGTGTTTACATCTTTTTTGTCTTTTGTCTTAAGACTTTGACTGGTCTCATCCTAAGCAGTGTTTGATGTGTATTTTCTGCTGAGTCCCACGTTGGTCTCTGCTTGGCCTTTACTGGTTATATGCTAAAAATAAAAGATCATGACAAAAAGAGAGTAACACTAAGAAAAAATAAATCAAACTCTTTTTATTCCTCTACCCAAAAATACTATGTTTGATGAAAAAAACCATTTGTATCTGTGAGGACTACATTTTGTTGCTGACGCCCTTTAAAGCCTTGGTAGGCTTCTATGGTAGATCAGAAGTTCCTAAAAGATACAAGTGAAAGTGTGAGGAGAAAAGGTTATTAAAGTCAGATGGGGAGTTATTTGAAAGGAAAGAGAACATATATGAATATAAGTATGTATTTGTGAGTAGAGGGTGAAAGTTGTAGACCTTTCAGGGGACATCTCAGACCAGGAAAATGAAACTGAAGGGCTAAATATGTATGTTCACTGTAGGATGCCTGTGGCTTTGGAGTTTTCCTTTGTCACCTACAGCACTTTACCCAGCACCAAGTATATAGAGTGTGTTCAATAAATACTCTTTACAGACTGTGTATATTTCAGGAAAATGTGTTACTTTTAATATCAATTATGTGAGCATGCAACATTACTAAATACAAAAGTCATACAAGCTCACAAATGATTTCAGAGACTGCCACTTTTAATCAAAGAACAATATAGGGCCTATTGTGACATAAATTATAGATCTTTTCTGTTTTCACTTGATGACTATACAGTTTCTCCCTAATATTACAGGTTCACTCAGAAACTGCCAAGCAGTTACATTTCTTTATTCATTATTGTATTGGATACATAACAATATTGTTCATCTTCTAAAATGGCTCAGTATCAAAATGTCTGAGTAAGATTCATGTGTAAGACATTTATAGTGGTTTTCTCTGGAGAGTATCATATCACGTAGAAATTACAGGCTATGATTCTATTATTGATTGGGAAAACATTTCTATGAACTTTAAGGTAAATATGTATTGGCATTGGATATGTACATGAGAAAAGGTAAATTTGACAAGTTCACACGTTGCAAATGACTCAAAAACTGAAATTTACAGGTTTTAGGTAATTATGCAAAAAGAATAGCATAGAACATAAGCAATCTGAACCACGCTAAATTTACAGATCACTGCCAGAAATGTATCTTCTGGGAAGCATTCTTTCCAAAATAAGTTATAATTTTTTTAAAGTACATTTTCTAGGATTTAGTTATGTGTGTCATACAGGAAACCTTGAAAGAAGGCAGTTTCCCTCTGGAGCTCAGTTTCCTTGTCTACTATGTGGTTAAGCCCATCCCTACAAATTCGCTTCCAGGTAAACATTCCCTGTAGCTAGGTTTAATTTTATGGCATGTGCTGTGGAAAGTTCCTTGAAGACAGACAAACATGACTCAGATGTTAAATTTCATCACTTGTTAGCTTTCTAGGCGTGGTAAAATTATGCCTTTTGAGTAATAATTTCCTAATATGTCAAATCAGATAAATCACTCTAACTGATTTTTTTTTGTGGATGAAACATGAGAACATGTACTACATGTGCTGCAAAGTGATTACTATAGGGAGAGTTTGTTAGAAGACTTCCAATGAGGATTGTCAGATTATTGCCTTAGTTTCCATCCCTCCTTAAAAGTCAGCTCTATATGTATTATTATATTGCAAAAAAAAAAAAAAAAAAAAAAAGAGGAGTGCATCAAAGCAAAATTTGAAAAATACTATATACTTTTGCAAAGCAAAATTTATAGGATGTGGACATTTTGGAAAGTCAGTTTGTATTTTCCCGGCTTGGGATGCCTCTGAGTTTCGAGATTGCATACAAAGTAGCAGTGAGAGGTCAAACTAATTCAAAAGCTCCATATGACTTCACAATTTAGTACTAATTATATATTCAAAGACAAGCTTGGCACTACATGCATTAATAATAGTATATCATATCTGAATATAAACCTTTCACATATACTCAGCACTGGTTCTAAACTTTACAAAATTACAGGAAATCAGTTTGGAATTCCACAATTTTAAGAAAGAAGAAAACCTTAGATTCACAAGAAAGCTATCAAGACAGTAAATGAGGTCAGGGAAAACCAGTTTTGTAGAATGGATGTTTGAAACAGACTACAAGAGATTGTCTAAAGTCACCCCAAGAACTTGTATTCATAAATGAGAGTCTATTAATGGATGAATTTGTTTAAATTTTTCCTGGGCATTTTGGCCTGGTGATGGGGCAGATAGGAAGAAGTAATTAAAATTTAATCAGCTTTCTTTTTGTTCTCAGAAAGACTCACAATGCTGTCTTTTTCCTTTTCTTTTGTTTCCCTTTTTTTTTTTTTTTTTTTTTTTGGTGGTAACATCTGATTCAGAATCAAATGAAACCAATGCTCTTATCCAAGACAGTGAAAATTGCTATAAAGGAGATATGAGCAGACTTACCTTTCTGTAACTACAGAGAAAGGCTGAATTCCTGGCATACCCACAGATTACCTGTTGAAATGCAGATCTCCCTGCATCACCTGGAACTGCATCTAAGCTCTCAAGGACAGTTAAGTGGGCTTTTTATTGCAAAGAGGTTTCCTGTTATGTTATTTGTCCAGTAATTTATAAACCACTTGTATATTACTGGGTCCTTATTTATTACCACTGACAAATGATTTCATAATACTGACCAGAGGGATTACACAGCTCACAGAAAGTTTCCATAAAAGAATCATGGTGTCAAAACACAGCATAGGTCATCCACAGTATTAGTGAAAATTTTTTTAGCTTCTAATGATGATAATTACAATGCATTTCACACTAATTATAGTAAAAGTTTACAAACATTAAAAAGTGCATAATAACATTTGGATCTGATAGGGCTGAAAAAAGACATGAAAAACACAACATGAGGGCTTTACTTTTGTGATTGGTGTCCACATGATTGCAAGGAGATCACTTTTTCCATTCTTTTCAGTCTAATGGAGACAAGTTTTTCTCCAAATTTAAACAGTAGCATACAGCAGTAATAGGAAATGTGATTATATAAAGCAAAATATTTCCAGTTCTTAGGATTATCTTGGCTTTTCTTATCTATCTTCTCAATTCCCCCACATTTTCATAACTAACAATAAAAATATTAGATGGGAGAAGTTTCCCACTTGGACATAAAAGAAAATTGATAGGTTAAATTTCAGTCTGTACAGACACCAAACAGACTGAATTCAAGATACATTCACATTAATGGATATTTTCAAATGTCTGTATAATAAAGTAAAGGAATCTTGATGAATCTATTAGATTTAATTCATCACTATATAATGCTCAAGAGGAAAGATTAAATTTTTAAAAAATGTTCTGTGCACACCACCACACTATGAAAAAAAAAAAAAAAACAGGCAGCCCTTTAAAAAAATGAGTGGTATAAAAATTCACAGTAATATACATCATTTTTGTTTTCAATAAGCAATCAAAGAATGGGGCAGTGCTGAGTGTCTATACTGTACAATACAAAACAGTGTAAGTAACACAGCAGTAACACACAGATACATAATGCTAAAAACAGTGCTTTCTGGATGGTTCTTTTACTGGGTAAATACTTGAGCCAGAGATATTTGAACTCTGGGGTTCAACCAACCCTTTGCGATTAGACACAATTAAATCCTCTGACATTGTGAGGGGCCAGATGCTACAGGAATCATCATCTAGGTCAGTGCTACTCTCTACAAGCATTTCATCACATGGTCAAGTGAAAGGATCCATACAAAAATGACATCCAAACACAAGCCACATAGTTTCAACCATTGCTAATGACAGAGGTAGAGAAAAGTCTGTCTGCAGCCACAGTCTCTGCTTTCATTTTTAACATGATAATGAGCAGGTTCCTGTGATGCAGCACAGCCATTTTCTTTTCCCCCTTTTTGCTCATGGAAACACATTCACTCCAGCAGTGCCTGGAGATTTGCCATGTTGTCAGGTGTTGTTGAAGGTCAAAGTAGGGGGTTAGCTTTCAGATTTTGCTGCTTCGCCCTGGGCTTCCCCACTTTGTTCTGTCGAATTTCTCTGTGCATCATCTTCGCCTTCTGTTAGAGAAAATGAAAAAAAGGATAAAAGTAAAATAAAAAGGCTTAATTTATCAATTCTAAGTATCTTAATCTTAAAGTCTAAAATCTTCATAGAGACAAGTATATTTTCTTGGTAGTCACTTCACCATCAAGAGAAACTGAAGCTTTTCAAAGCTTGGTATATTCTGTGGAATGAAGACAGTATGACTCAAAAACTAAAGAATATCTGAATTTTCAGGGTCTGAAATCATCAGTTAAGTTTTTGATAGCTAGCTAGGAAATCTCATGGCCAGGTCATAGCATTTAAATTGTCTTACAGGTTGCAGAAATCAGTAGTGTATTTAGGAAGAAATCAAAGGTAGGAGCATGTTTTCCTTTTAATATCTTATTTGAAGTAGTATTTTAAAACTACATTTTCTGTTTTTTCTAGCACTTGAGGATAGCCCAGTTAATTTCTTTGAGGTTTTATTCATTCAAATCAAAAGTAATAGTGGAAGAACAAAGGACATTATGTTATGTCTCTTATTCAGTAGTTATAGTGACCTCTGGTCTGTCTTTGAGAACATACACACAGTTCCAGTAAAACCACACTCAGAAGTGCACCCACAGCAGCAATTTTAGCCAGTGACAGCAGACACTGAAATTGAGCCATACTTTTAGGCCACATTAGTTCACTTCATATGAGTGCTAGCTGTAGTCGAGTGCAATTCTTGACTCAAGATTAAAATATTTACTTGAGCCATCTGATTCCTAAGCAACCAATATGGTTTGGGGGACAAAATATTTTGGAGAGTTGCAATAACATAAATTATATTTGCAAGTAGTTTGTTACAATAATTCAATGGATCAAGATAAGTAGACTGCCCATTTTTTGGCTGTAAGAAAACTGACCCTTTATTCTTAAAATATGCACACAAAACATCTCACCATATTCTAATAATTGTAAGACTTTATGGAAATTTAAGTAGTGCTTCTATATAAAAATTATATTCTGGGCCAGGGATATAGCTCAGCAGCACAATGTCTGCCTGACAAATGCAAGGTCCTGGTTTTGATTCCTGGTACAAAAAAAAAATCGTATTCTGTTCTAAAGCAGATATGACCTGGTGTCATATATCCTTTTCCTACACTACTTTTTATTATTAGGTTAATGAAACAGGCTTCTAAAATGTGTATATGGCGCAAATCTGTTATATATAGATTAGCATGCAATAAGAACTGGATAAATAGGAGGAGTTCTTGGAAATCAAAGGAATGAAGTCAAAGTAGGGCAGATGTAAGTCAAGAGAATGCTTAAGGATGAAAGTGACTGGATAGATACAGGATGAGGGACTTGACTCCCATGGTCTTGGAACTTTCTAGGTGTCTGGGGATCATTCTTTTTTTTAATTAATTAATTGATTTTAATTAATTAATTGATTAATTTTTGGGGGGATCATTCTTAAGGTTTTGCATTTTGTTGTACACAGAACTGTTTTTAAATAGATGCCTGTTAACAAATTAAGGTAACATGAGGCAACAGTTATTGAGCATCAAGTAAAACAAAGTGGAAACAGGAATGACAAAGGTAGTTTCTTACAATTCTCAGTGATGGTATGTTTGCCATAATACATTTGTCCTTTTCTATATTTTTGATTTTCATGTCTTACGGCTATTATTTTTAGTTCTTTGTATTTCAAACAATAACTCAAGTCATTCTTTGTATAGTTTGCCTACTTTAGGATTTTATGATTTGAAAATGGAAAAATGTACAAGTGCCTACAGAATTGTAATTAACATGCAGAAATGACTAAAAAGGAAGATATTTGGAATCCAGGCATGGTGGCAAAAGCCTGTAAGCTCTGCACTGTGGGAGGTTGAGGAAGGAGGATCACAAGTTTGAGCCCAAACTGGGCAAACTGCTATTTAGCAAAATACTGTTTCAAAATAAAAAATAAAAAGAGGGGTAGGGTGATAGCCCAGTGCAAAGGCCCTGGGTTCAACCTGCTATAATGAAAGGAAAAAGAAAAAAAGATATTTGAAAACATGAAGGTACTTATTTTAAATTTTATAAATATAATATACTTATGCAGAGTATCGGCTTGTTTTAATTATTGTATTTATTGACATAATTCATTATTTGCATTACTAGTAATGATTTATTGTGTTCTTTTGTGTAAAAAACATTGAGACTAACAATTCTCAACTTCTGGGACAACAAAAATGAAGAAACTATGTTATACTATCAATAAAAATATTTTAATATTAAGGGTGGCTAAAATTGATGCAGATTGTTTTAAAAAAGCATACTCATTATAAAAAATAAAATATAAGGGCCAGGAGTTTGGTTCAGTGGCCTAAGTGCCTGCCTGGCAGGTGCGAGGTCGTGAGTTTGATCCCCAGTACAACCAAAAATAAATAAATAAATAAATAAATAAATAAATAAATAAATAAAATAAAAATCATTTAAAAGAATGAGTGAATTTTCAGACAGAAAAAATACATTTACTCAGTCTATGATATGAAACTGTAATAATTTTCTTATTTCTTAGAAATGCTTTGGGAAGGGCCGGGAATTTAGCTCAGTGGTGTAAGTGCCTGCTTGGCAAGCGCAAGGTTGTGAGTTTGATCCCCGGCACCACAAAAAAAAAAAAAAAAAAGTTTGGGAAGAAACTCTTGGTAGGAATAGCAGACAAACAATGAAACCTAAAATACACATTGGTCTGCATATCCCAGAGTATTGATATTAAAGTTTTATTATTAATCTAAAATTGAAAAGACTAATATGTGACCTACTGAAATTTAGCCACTGAATAAAATTCTGACCTTCAGTATTTTAGGTAATGTTGCCAACCTATTGAATGCACATATATTATGCATATATAATATCAGTTTTCTCATGCCTGAAATTTTGATAGTAAGGACATAGTAAATGCTATGAGTTAAAAACTGATACATCGTTTTTCATGTACATAGTACTATAGTTCTTTAAATGTGAAGTCCTTTTACTTTTCAGTGTTAGTTTTGTACAAGTGTTTTTAAGTGAACATATTCAACTCTGATATTTGCAAAAGCTACAGATTGTGGAACTATCAGGAGACTTACTCTAATACTTAAAGGTAAAGCTATCAAATATTTATATATATTAAATTTTCTTTTCTTTTCCATTAATAAAATCAAACTTCTAGATAAAAATGCAAGATTTAGGAATACACATTTTTCATAAATTCATTTAGTCATGAAAGGACAACCAAGAAACCCTTTAATCATTTCTAGCAAACTTTTATTTCCATTCTCTTTCAAATTGGTCCTGATAACTTTTTCTTTCAGAAATGATTCTTAGAATTGAGGTCCCTCAGATTCACTGCTTAATCTTGTTATAAATATTCATTAAATGTTAGTGGTAGATAATATTATCACCAGCTTTGTTACATGTGTTACATAAAAAATTTCAGAGATTTTATGTAGATTAGGATTTTTAAAAATACCAGGTTTCTTATAGATTGTATTAGTAAAATCAAATTAAGGACTCTTCATCTGAGTGGAAACCCTGTAGACAGAAATCATTGGAGTGGGAATGATTAACAAAGTAATTGTAGACTTTCATCTTGCCCTAGACAACTCTGTTAATTTACTTTCAAAGGTATTTTTGTGTTATAATCCTATTTAACACAGTGCTGCAAATCATGTCATATTTGTAGAGATGTGTCTCAAGGGACTCACCTGTCTTGCTGATATCAAGACCAGCTAATTTCAGAGCTAATTCATTGCTGTTACCACTTGCAGAGGAAACCAGGATATCATGTATTGCATTTCTTCTACCTGTTCTTCCTGATGCAATAAAATCTGCATATGTAGTTTCCACATCAGTCATTGCTAACAAATATCCACATAGCAGGAACTACAAAAAAGAGAAAAATCAATAGGTAAATATAATGGTAGCCAATGGTAAACATTTAACCAAAACACTTACAAAACTATTGGTTCACAATATGAATGTAAAGCAACCGTTTTGCTTACATGGTCACAAAACAAGTAGTTCTTTGATTCTTAAGTATTTAGAACAAAAGTCAGGAAACATTTTTTGTGTGCAGTAGCCACTAGTAAATTTTAGGTTTTGAGAATCCTATGATCTCTAATCCAACTACTCAGTGTTGTCTTTAAAATATATAAAGAGCCATCAATAGTAAATTGAATAGAGGTAATAAACAAGCCTTATTTCTAATACAGGCAGAAGGCTAGATTTAACCTGCATGCCGTAGTTTCTTGACAAATGATTTAGATTATAAAATTCTATTTCTTTAATGCCATTTCAGTCAGTATTCAACTCTAGAGAAAAGAATTAGAGATGAAGTGAGGGATAGGATAGAAGTGGACCAACATAAAGGTAAGTAGTAAACAAATACACTATCCATGGATTCTAAAAATGTTATAGAAATTGAAAAAAATCCAGTTAGTTTTTTGTATTATCACCATGTGCTAGCACTGATAAGCACTGCCAATGTTGAAATACTGCTTCAGTCCAGGACAACTCTTCTGCCCTCTCTGGAAAGTCAATACTTGAGAAGAATAACCCTCTTGACTGAATCTTTAAAATACAATTTCTGCATTTATAGAGTAAAAAATGATTTTTCCTTAAGAAATTTGATGATGCATATAATTGAAGACAGCTACAGTTTGGATACTGAATGTCCCCAAAGGTCTTCAGATTGAAAGTTCAGTCTTCAACCTTTGGGTCTAATGGGAGATGGTAGAACCTTTAGAAAGCTGGGTATAGTGGAAAGAAGTTAGGTCACTGAGAAAATGCCCTTGAAAGAGGTATTAGGATCCTGGACTCTCTTGCTCCTCTCTCTTTCACCTCTTTTTGCCATGAGGTGAGCAGTATCTTCCACAGTGCACTCCTGCCATGATTTACTGCCTTGTCACAGGCCCAAAAGCAATGCAGCCAACTGGTCATCAACTGAAAACATGAGACAAAGTAAATTGTTTCTCATTGTAAGTTGTTTCTCAGGTTTGTATTGGAGTGAAGTTTCTGGACTTTAGGTTCTGGTCCTTGCTCTGCCAATAAGTCATGGAATGAACTGAAGAAAAACACTTCACTTTAATGTCACTTTAAGTGGAAGTATAAAAAGAATTAACACTGAAAACTACCTAATTTCTAAACTCTGATTTTAGAAATTCCCTCCTCTGACCATAACCCTCACAACCCTCTATTTTTCTCTCTCTTCTACCGATCCTATTTTTAATCCCTTTAACACTTTATGTTAGTCTCCTCTAGATCCAGTGCTGTGTGACTGAGTTGCTTACTGCTAGTTCATATAGCTTCCCATTGACCTCAAGAAAAGGAAAAAAGAAAGTTCTTTTGAGGGCTAGGAATTGGCTCAGTGGTAGTGTTTGCCTAGTATATATGAGATCCTGAGTTCAATCCCCAGTGCCACACACACACACACACACACACACACACACAGAAAATCCTTGGGCCTACTGTCATAATTACTTACCTTCTTATGCCTCATCTGGGAAAACACTCCCATGCATTTTATCTGATTTTACTACTGGTGTCTCGTTGTTACCAGAAAAAGTTGCACAACTGTGCCAACTGGCTCAGCTAGAAATTTCTAACTATTATTAGTATACATTCATAGTTGCACAGAAGTTCTTTTGTTCACCTCTAGCTGACTCTTTTTTATGTTTTTCTCTTTGGGAAGGGTCACCAGTCCTGTCCAGCCCACATTCCAGACACCACCTGCCTTAAGAGATGACACTGTATCTTTCTCCTCTGAAAAGATACAGGGCTTTGCTCTCAGTTCCTTTAAAGTTTTTCCTTTCACAAACAGCATTTCTCTGTACCTTCTTCCTTTTCTGGGTGAATTTGTATCTGTCTCTCAAAAACATACTATGGACTATATTTCCTTTAATCTCTAGTGCCATCATCCACTGCCCTTTAATATGAAATAGCATGTCAGACCATATTTTTATTAATCTCTTTCTCTTGATATTCTTGTCTCATCACTTGCCAGGTAATGTTGGGTTTTTTCTCAACTTTTATTTTCTATTAATAAATGTTTATGGTACATAATAACTACATTCTTTGTAGAGAGTTGGTCAATGTACACGACATGTCTTAATCCTTTTCTGTTCCCTTACCCTCTCTCTCATCTCTTGGTCTCCTTCCTTTTTACAAAATTCTATCTCCCTATTTCCTATTATCTATCTTTTATTTTGCTCTGTATTTATATTTTGAGTTTCTCATATCAGAGAAACTATGTGCCTCTATGCTATATTTAAGCTTGTGTGCCTGATTTATTTCACTTAACTTTATGGTCTCAAGGTACATTCATTTTCCTACAAATGACTTCTTGGTTTTTGACTGATGTCTCTCATATTTATTTTCTATAAAACACAGAAAACTCTTGCTATAGAACTATCACTGAGCACCTCCATTTCCTACATTTTTCTATTCATAGTCTGTTCAAAACGTTATTAGCAGTCACCTTTGGACCTTTCTCAAAAACCTCTGAACCCTAACACACAGTTTATAGAATACATAAGCATCTTAGCATTCCTTGTTAAGACTTCCTAGGATCTGATTAGGAACCATTTTTGCTTTTGTTTAACTCCAGCTATTTGCTCTCATGTTGTAGAATAACACATACTATTTTTTCCAGAGCTTATCTGATGCCTTTGCTGAAGTCTATTAATTTAACTGGAATGCTCTTCAATAACAAAGTGGCATGCTGAAGTGGATTTGACCCTTAAAATGCACCAAAAGAGCTATGTTCTCTTTTACCATGTTTCCATATCTCATCAGCTAGTACTGTATGGGTCTGATTGTTGTCTATATGCGGTCCTACATTCTTACTAGCAGTCTGTCTCCTAGACAGATTGCAGGTTCTGCAAAGACAGGAATTGTGTTTTGTTAGTATTTTAATCACATATAATTCCTAGCAGAATCCCTTGCAAATAATCAGTGATGATAAATGTATACTGCATAGAAATGATGAATGAGAAAGAAACGTATAGCTCTTTCGTCAGTAGCAACAGAGAACTACCCTGCTTCTGAAGTATACTAAATTTTTAAATCCTAACAATATTATCAATATTCAATTCAGAAGTTTTTAAATTCACAGATTCCAAGGAACAAATAGTTCAAGCCATCCACCCAGTTTCACACAGTTAATTAAGTGCCTAGAAGGTAAGTCTACAAAGTTCTAGCCTATTTTATTTACTTAACAAGCTGCATCTGTAAAGTTTGGCATAGTTTCTGATTGTGGAGTAATTCAGTGCTACTAAGTATAAAGATGTTTGCATTTTCTACACCACTATTGTCCAACTCAGTATTTAGTTTCTATGTTACTTGAAAGATTTAATACTGAACATACACATCGCCTGGGAAAATACATTGTATAAATATTTAAGGGAAGATTATGTCAGAAGAATAAGTTTTTTTCAAAATCATTTTCACTGTAAGTCTCTTTTTTTATGGCTTTTCCAAGCATAGATTTAAAATAAAACACAGTATGCATTTTAGGCTGTTTTTGAACTCACTATGTAGCCCAGGCTGGCCTTGAACTCAAGGTGGTCCTCCTGCCTCAGCCTCCTGAGTTATGGAATTACAGGCCTGTGCCACTACACCCAGCCCATCTCAGGAATTTTAAGCAGCCACTAAATCATACAAAGAACAATGACTGAAATGCGGGTATTTTTTCAACAAAGGTGCTTGTTTTTTGCTGTTATTTTTCTATGTAGACTACCATTGTATTACATCACATGTGCAGATTTTATCTGATTCACTTTGCTGATAATGATTTTAAGGAGATTTGAAATACTGAGAAAGAAACAGAGAAAAGTGATTACATTTCATGAGAAGATGAATTGAAACAAGGTTTACTGTGTTATAATTTATGTATTTGGGAATGTTAAAAAACTCTCATTCTAATTCTATTTGTATGAGGGGAGCCAACACTTTATTTTGAAATTTCATTTTGTGTACTCCTGAATAATGAGCACATGCAGGAAGAAACAGGATTATGAAACATAAAAATGAATGTTGTGCTTGCTGAGCTTGCCTTTAAAATGATCACATGTGGCTTCCATTTGGATGGAGTAACAGGCAGTATGGACAATTGTTAAGATTTTATTCCTGAAAACTTCCACTTTCTTTAAGCTTTTTTGAAATATATTTGTTATATTGATGAGTATTCAATTCTGAATCCTTAAAGTCACTAGAAACTAAGCTGTAGGCATCTAATTACAGTACCCATTATAATGATAATAACAGCTGTTATTTTACAGGTAGTATTTCATTTTTATTGTTTGCTTTCTCCATGAAATATTTCTTTCTGATCAAAGAACAACAGTTAACAAATAGTACACACAAAATACTTAAGTGAAAGGAGGTATACAATTAGATTTTTCAACAAATTCTACTATGTATTGTATACATTTCTGTCTTTTTTATTGCTTTTTTAGTAAATTCCTAATAGGTACTCAGAAATGATTGCCTTTACATGCATGGTGGCTGTGTTTTTCAGTTAGGCAGTTAGACATGGGTCTATTTTGCAATCCAACTAAAGATCCAGAAATATCTTTTATACCAAATATATCACTGTATAGATGACTTGTACTCTTGCTTTGAAATTCTAGAGGACTGTCACTAGAAATTAGGTCTAACAATTTCACGCACACACAAAAAATTCCAAAAACATTGAATAATTGTAGCATCTGATAGAGGCTTAATAGAGTAGCAACTGGCATATATTCTGACCTTATAAAAGTTGAAAAAAAGAAACACTGGAAAATTTACCAAAACTAGTCTTTGACACTTCACTAGAGGTTTTCATTAATACTGCTGTATTTAGAATTTTCAAGATATGAAAAATGATATGAGAAATAGGAAATATGGTAGAAGTTTTTTGTATCCAATTACATACATATCCAATTATTTTAATATTTAAATCTAATGAAGGGGAGGAAAGACATTGCATTATTTACTGAAATATTCAAAGTTAGATCAAGTTTTAAACCATATCTAAAAATTGAGACCTAAAAATGCAATCAAAACTCATAAATAAGAAATGAGCTTTCCCCGTCTCTTCCCACTTTAAAAAACAACAAACAAATAAATAAATAAACAAAACCCCTGTACTTTCTCATTCCACAGCAGTAGAAGAAGCATAATGCTACTGCAAGATTTCTTTTGAGTCAAAGATTTCAGAAGTAAGATACGTTATTTGTGAACCATCCTTTTTATGCCCTTTACCATTTCTAATAAATATGCCGACTATTTGAGAGAATAAAGCAGGTTAACTCTAGTAGAGTTACAGATTTAGGTATATTTGAAGTCTATGAAATTATGTACTTACGCCTCTTATATTAAACAAACTGAAGTATTCCACATTGAGGTATCCTAAAAGAAGCTGGGCCTATGAAGCTGCTAAAATGATTTTTATAGTGACATTGAGTCATGAGCCAAATGGTGACTGAAGAACATGCTAATTTTACTCTTGTAAATGGGCCACATGAAATGAGAGTCACAGACTTGGAAGAAAGAATGGAGAGAATGTCATCAGCATGCACCGAAGACATCTCTCTGACAGGAACAGTATGATTTCTTTCAAAAGTTTCAAAACCATGAAAGAAAAAAAAAAAGTCTTCCTGTCTCACTATTACAAATGCAATTATGTGACTTCTCAACTGTTACTTCATGAGATCATGTGACATGTATTAGAAACCTGTGCTTACCTTACAGTATGTTTAAATGCTTGGTCCACATTAATGTTTCTGAATTACTGTGGTCTCAGGTATTCACTACATTGCTAATGATTGTGGAGTAATATAGTGAGTTTTCATTTATATGGAATAATTCTATCAATATTTACCATATGAGAATAGAGAAATTAAAAAGAGAAAATAAAAATATGAGAAAAAAACTAAAAAAAGCAATTTGTGTATTTATTAATTCACCTAAAGATACCAGTGACTCATTATGTAAATATTTTAATGTCGATGAAATATTTTCCAAAACCAAAAAAGTGGCAAGAATAGTATGGTTTTACATTTGCAACTCTGGCTTAATTTTGCAAATGTCTAGCTTAATAAGAGACATCTGGTTTCTTAAATTGGCTTCAGCAGTCAAACTGTCTCAATATGTTGTTTTAGTTGAAGTATATGAAGAAAATCTGGCCTGCTACAGATTTTCTTGTTTAAAGAAGTGAGGAGAATTTTGATAGCGTTTTCAGATTATTGTGGATTCTTTTCAATGTGGAATTTGAAGGCATAGCAATGTTTTCCCTGCCCTGTATTACTAAAATCCTCTTTGTCTAACTTACAATTTAAATAGGGCTTTTGGCCCTACATACATATATTTTTTAAAAATCAGGTATTGTTCATTTGGAAAATATTGAATCTGAGGGCTATGTAAAATTTCCAAATGACAGTATTTTTACTATACAATTTCACATTTGTTAGTAATGCCACCTATTTTATCAGAGAAATCTTAAAGAACTGAGAAATAGAACTTCATAGGGAGAAATCATAAGTTTCCAGAAGTATAATTACTGTTTGAAAGGTCAGATATTGGCAACAGGTATTCTTGGATATTATTCATTTTCAAAAAATTCTCTACCAAATGTCCAAATTTGAATAAACAGTCTCCCTAGCAGTTTTTCATTCAAGTCTAATAGTGATCCATGAAAAAAATAGATGATTTAGCTTCCAACTAAAACAATCACACAAGGATTTACATGAGACAAGTATGTATTTGGTACATAGAAAAAATGATTCATGAAGTGGCCCATTTTATCACATAGAATACTAAAACTGTGTAACCAAGAGTTGAAATTCAGCATTACTAGTTTTTCTTACAGATTCATCAAATATATTCTTATGTAAATCTATCATTTAAAAAAATAACAAACCCACTGAGAAGGAAATCAGGAAGACAATTCCTTTCACAATAAGTTCAAAAAATTTAATATCAAGGAAATGTAAGGCCTTTATAATGAAAAATATACTACTCTGAAAAAAGAAACTGAAGAAGAAATCAGAATCTGAAAGACATTCCCCATTCCTGGACAGGCAGAACCAATATTGTCATAAAGCCATATTACCAAAACTGACATCTAGATTTAATACGATCCCTCTCAAAACACCAACAGCATTATTCACAGAAGTAGGAAAAACAACCCTAAAACTTATTTGGAACAATAAGAAATTCAGGATAGCCAAAGCAATTCTGGGCAAGAAGAGCAAAGCAGGAGGACCAACAATCCCAGATTTTGTTACATTACTAAGTTATAGTGATAAAAACAGCATGATAACCTGGGTGTGGTGGTGTAGGCCTATAATCCCAGTACTTAGGAAGCTGAGGCAGGTGGATAGCTGTGAATTCATGAGTTCAAACCCAGTCTGAACTGCACAGTGAAACCCTGTCACAAAAAGACCAAAAAACAAAAAAACAAAAAACAAAACAAAACAAATAACAACAACAACAGCAAAAACCCAGCATGATACTGGCACAAAGACAGACATGTGGATCAATGAAGTCAAATACAGAGGATGCAGAAACAACACTGGGCACCTTCAGCTAGCTATATGATCTTTGACAGATGGACCAATGCAATTGCTGAAGAAAACTGGCTATTTTTAACAAATGATGTTGAGAAAACTGGCTATTCACATGCAGAGGATCTAGACCCATATTATGCACTAAGTTAAAATAAAAATTGATCAGAGATCTACATATTAAAATATAAGCATTTAATCTACTGGAAGATAAAATATGCAAAACTTTTGGAGAAATGGCCATAGGCAAGGACTTTCTGAATAGAACTCCAAATGTACGAGAAATAACATCAAACATCAACAAATGAGACTATTTCACATTAACTTTTGTACTGGAAAGGAACCAATCAACAAAGGAAGGGACAACCTACAGAGTGAGAAAAATAATTTTGTAAACCATTCCTTGTACAGAGGACTACTATGCAGAATATATAAAGAACTCAAAAAAATTAGATCTCCTGAAATAAAAGATGCAATCAAAAAACAGGCAATTGAAATTAATACATACTTTTCAATATGAAAAAGTGTCTGGCATCTTTGACCATTAGAGAAATGTAAAACAAAACAAAACAAAACAAATTAACGACAACGAAACACTGAGATTTCCACTTGCTCCAGAAAGAATGACCACCATCAAAATCTCAAAATAAACAAATGCTGCTGAGGTTGTGGGGAAAAAGAATTCTTTCTACATTGTTAGTGAGGATGTGAACTAGTGTAACCACTATGGAAATCAGTATAGAGATCCTAAGAACACTAAAAACAGAAATTCCATTTGAGCCAGCCATGCCTATTTTGGGTATCTTCCAGAAAAAGTAAAAGACATTATATTTCAATGATATATGCAAATCCGTGTTTATAGCCACACAACTCATAATAGCTAAATCTGTAGGAAAATGGAGGTATCTTGACATAATAATGCTAAATGAAATCAATCAGACACAGAACGTTAAATATCACATGGTTTCTCTTATATGAGAAACCCAAAGTATAAATAGTTAAAGAGTAAAGATAGATAACAGGAAACAGTGAGACCAACTCTGTAGAAATGGGAAGGAAATTGGAATGGGAGAGATGAGAAGGAGGGGGAAGAGGAAATAAAAAGGATCGAGATGCAATATGTATGTGTATCAATTTCCCAAGATGAATGTATTTATTATGGATCACAAACATATACTAATTAAAAAAGGAAAAATACTGACTATGAGTTTACAGTAGTGAAGAGTGTATTGATTACTGGTAGAGTTCGGTGCCACTAAATTGATTAGTACGAAGATGTCAATAATTTTTCACACCATAGTTTTTCATCATTAGTACAAATGTCATCCTTTTCTTGAGCATATTTTAATACTGTTTTTGTAAATTCATGTCAGTTAATCATATTATTTCTTAATTTTTTCTGAAAATTTCTCTAGGGTAGATTCACGTTCATTTCCCATGCCATAATTTTTAATCAATCAAAACTTTAAAATGAGCAATCTTACCTTGCAACCTGTTAATAAATTCAGAGGCACTATTTTTAGGAGATATTTTCACTGATTATTTAGGGTATAAGGGACCTCAAAACTACTCATTTGCTCATTTCTGTTTCACTCATTTACCATTCCAAGCAACACAGCAATTTGTTTTTTCTATGCTCCTTAAACTTCATTTATTTATATCTTTCACCATGAAAATCTTGCTAAACAACTTCATGGGAGAAGATCAGGGTCATCCAGCATAAATTTCTTCTGTGCCTTTTTCTTTATCCACACTTAAAAAGTTATCCACTCATTATTCAAGAGTTTTTGCCCAGCATTACACCTGATTATAACTCTTTATTCTCTCTTCTCCATTATTGTTCCTTCAATCCTCCCTCCTACTTTTGGACTCTTTTTTTATCTATCTACTTCTTCAGTGGCAACAACATTGCTTACATTGTCCATGTTATAAATCTTTCATCTTTTAATTCTCTCATGCACTCCTAAATTTATGGAAAGAGATGTAGATAGTAATCTTTTCTGCTTGCTGTATAGTCTATAAACTCCTTCAGCAGTACATATCTATCAATTTACTGGAATTGTTTCCTCAAAGAAAAATCATTCTGAACAAGTTACCAAATTCAGTAGTGCTTTCACAGTATTCCACCATATTAAATTGTATGTAACATTTTAAAATGTCATTCCTTTCTTCTTAGATGTTCTTCCATGGGTTACCATAGTTACCACATTCTTTTAGTTCCCCTCTAATCTTGTTCTTGCTCATTCCTCTACCTACCTCTTAAAGGTTCATTATTCTTTTTTTTGCTCTTTATGTTCTTTGTTTCAATCCCATTTTCCCTAGCAGCGTTAACTGCATCTGTATATGGATGACACACAAATCTATAATTTTGGAGCCTGATTTTTTTCTGAAGCTTTGAGTCAGAAATTTTACTGTTTGTTTGACTTTCCACCCTGAATATTCTCAACATCTCAGATTTAGTAAATTTAAATTGACTCTTAAAAAACTTAAAAAAATAAATTGACTCTAGTTCTGCATTCCCACTCTCACTACTAATATATTTATTGCCCTCAACATTTTCATTTATATTGTCACTATTTTCTCACATATTTATATGTGAGATTTATATTATAACATATTTCTATGTTAGAAATCTTAAATTTGTCTTTGGTTACTCAGTCTCACTTATTACTATTTCTCAAACTCCATTGTTTGATTCTATCCATGGAATGTCTATTAAAAATGCTTAATTTCCTTCTTTCTTTGGTTACTACCTTTAACGCTCTCTTTGAACATTGTAATTTAGACTGTTCACACTTAAACATTCTTTTTCAGCATAATTTTATTACAAGAATTAACTTTTTGAAGCACAAATAGTACTAAAAAACTTTACTGGCTCTTAGGAAACCACAAAACATAGCTCAGAACTTTTGCATAGCTCTTCTGAGTTTCAAGCCAATCTATTTTAATAGATTATCTTTCTAGAGTCTCTGTGCCATGCACACTAATGTCTAGTCAGAACACATACAGTATTCCTGGCTATCACCTGTTCATTTTCCCATGCTGTTTTCTCAACTTAAAATACTATTCTTTCCAATCAATGACAATAAAAATCCTTCTAATTTTTCCAGCCCATTTATAAGTCACATACCCTTTCATATCTCTAAGAAGATAACATCATTATTAGTGTTTATTGAACTCTGCATTAAGTGAGAATTATTTTCAGTTGATCATTTCTCTGTATTACATTTTCCTTGCAATATGATTCTTTGATTTCTGAATCTCTCACAATTTTTGACACAGAATTTTTTATTGTTGCTTTTTCATCCAAATTTATTCTTCATCTGAAGATTGTCATTGGTTAAGTAATTTTTTTCAAGGTCATAAATTGTTTCTATAGGTATATTTTTCTCCTTATTTAGTTATTTTAGTAAACAGTAGAATATTTTAGTATGCTTAGTAAAATACCTCACCAATTTAAGGAGATAAGCTGTAATCACTCTATAGAATATTTGTTCTTTAGGATATCCCCAATTTCAACAAGAATTAAAAAAAAAATGACAGCCAAAGAAAGCATTTTAGAATTAGGGAGAAAAAGGGAAGATAAGAATTCTCCTGCCTGGCAGGCGCGAGGTTGTGAGTTCGATCCCCAGTACCAAAAAAAAAAAAAAAAAAAAAAAAAAAAAAAAAAGAAAGAAAAAGAAAAAGAATCAAGATGTGTTATGTATCCATACCAACTCCCCAAATTAATATCATTATGTATTAAAAAGCTGTACAAATAAAAATTACAAAATGAATTACTAAAAATCTACCCTATTTTCACTTTACTGAAGACTACCTCTTTTCACTTTATTGAGGGCTACCTCTTTTTAGGTGTAAACACTCATATACATATTACTAAAGTTCAAAAGCAATGTACAGAATAATTTGTTCTGCCCTCATGTTCCTGCTTCTTGAGTTTTTTTTAATATTTCCAAGGATTTATAAATTATTTATCACGTACTCTTACTACACCTGCTGATACAGTCAATTAGTTGTAGCAGTACTTCTGGTCAGGAAGTGACAAGTAATGTTATTTGCACATTACAAATGAAACTAAAGCAGAAAGAGGTTAATTGAGTTGAACAATGTTTTACACAGTCAGTGCTGTCAGATTGAAGATCTGGACTTATATACATGAAAATCACAACAGCATTAAGAGCCCAAGGCTGGTGGTGGATTTTGTACATATACTTTCTAAAGCTGTTGTCTCATCTTCTCCTTCACTGGTTCTGTAGGAAACCAACATGGGATGATAATTTTAAGATACACATATATACCTTCTTATTAGTCTAAGATTTTTTCCCTATGTCAGATATTTAGCTTTTGAAAATATTTTAGAACACTGAAACATTTCTTTTCAAAATAACTCTTTATTAATTTTCCATCTTTAAAATCACAATGAAAAGTCTAATCATGTTCACATTTTCTAGACTATTCCAAAGTTTAACAATAACCATAAGAATAACAAAACAGCTATCATTTACTAGTGCATCATGAATCATAACAATAGCAAAAGTGTAAAAACAGCCAGAAACCCTGCATATGAAAATGATATAATTTAAATTTCTCATGACTCTATCAAAGTTTTATTCTCATTATTTCTGTATTAAAGGTTTAAAAATCTTAAATTATGAAACTAGTAGGTGATGTAACCACTTTCATGACCAGTTAATCATTTTGTTGCATTTGTTTTGGGACATATTAAGCTTACTTCATTTTCTGTTGATGGTTTACTATCAATATTTCTTTTTAAATATGTAAATAGTAATATAGAACATATTATCATATGATTCACACATTTGAATTAATGCCACCATCTCTTCCTGGTCAATATTTGTTCTATGAGCATTTTCTATTTCGACTCTCATATACCTGGTCTACTCATCTTGAAGATGGTCCTTATATTCAGATATCCCACTGGTAGAGTTCGATCTTTTGATAATAAAAGCACACTCCCTAGAAACTATGAGTCTGAAAAGGATTTACAGATTCACCAAGCAGACAAAGCACGCCCTCCCATAAACCAGGCGCCACCATGTGGATCGGGAGGAGACTACTCAGCAAGAGGACAAATCCCGCTCTCCTGTGAATCAGCCTGTGGGCAGGTTGGGAAAACAGAAGAGCAAACCTCCCCCCACCCCCTGTAAGCAACTGGCTGATTCTGAGGACTCAGGGTAAGACAGCAACTGAGGTGAAAGGAATAGCTTGATCCTTATATTGTTTGATTGACTTTGCAGGTCTGGGGCTGGTGGTCTGGGCATCTATTTAGAGCATGGCAGTGTGCATACACTGTAGAAACTGTGGGGGATTTCCTTCTGCCTTGTTATTGAAATCCAGTGTTTTGTTTCATTTTACAGTTTTGTTTTATTCTTGTTTCTGGTAACCTGAGCAACTATCTTGAAGATAACAATATGCAGTATGACAACCATTGTTAAATCATTATCATCTTGTTTTGAAAATCTATATAGTT
This sequence comes from Dasyprocta punctata, assembly GCA_004363535.1. NCBI lineage: Eukaryota > Metazoa > Chordata > Mammalia > Rodentia > Dasyproctidae > Dasyprocta > Dasyprocta punctata. The sequence continues at coordinate 91,859 of RJWM01001417.1, read as the reverse complement.
AGTGTTTTGTTATTGTTGTTGCTGTCATTTTGCTTTTGTTGTTTTTGAGGTTTGTTTGCATCTTGATTTTTCTGTTTTTTCTTTCTTCTTCTTAAAATAAAAAAAAGTGTACAATAGATACTGTGACTTGGGAAGAAACTGTTCAAAGAAAGGGACAAACTGTGATGGGGGAAAGGAAAAATGGGTAAAGAGAAAATATATACATATATACAAGATAGTTTAGGTAGTTATACAGCTAGCTTCTGTTATGTCATGCTACAGTGATATATCTGCACCCATGTTTATAGCAGCACAATTTGTAATAACTAAATTTTGGAAACAACCCAAATGTCCATCAACCATGGAATGGATAAAAAAGATGTGGTATTTTTGTACAATGGAATATTACTCAGCTATAAAGAAGGATAATCTTGAGGCTTTTATAGGTATATGGAAGCAACTTGAGACCATATTGATAAGTGAAATAAATCAAACTCACATTTGTAAATATTGTATTGTCTCCCTAGGGTAAAAAATACCTGAAAGAGTAATAAGATCCAAAAAGTACAATAGATAGTGTAATAATGAAAGGGTAAAAAAGTGCTCAAGAGGAAAGAACAACTGGGATAGGGGAAAGGAGAGAAGGAAGAAGGGTAAAGATTATATGTATATAGGTATACATATATATGTATGTGTATAGCTATAGTACTAATCTGTTAGTTCATCCAAAAGAACAGTTTGTGCTTTCATTGTTTGATTGATCATTTTTTCATGCCTAAATCTTATAACCTGAACAACTATTTCTAAGATAACAATATGTAACATATTAATTAGTGTTAATTTCCTACTTTTTAAAAAAATTCTATATCATTTCTATCCTTTTTCTATTTTGCTTTTTAAAATAAGAAAACAATCTACAAAATATTTGATACCTGAGAAAATGTTTTGAATTATAAAAAAACATAAAATTGAGATAAAACATTTTTAATATTTTCAACACCAATACTAGTAAAACTCACAAAGTGGAATGCCAATCAGCTCTTATGATTAATTACATATAAATTACATTGAATATATAATTTGGATTATTTTAATATATTTGATAAGATGTGTGGAGCTTCCAAAAGTGCAATTGTCTGTGATTAAGGAAACCTTAAAACTTGCCCCGCTCACAGTGAATTAGAAATGATTTCACTGGCAGTCTGAAGCAAAGATGGTAGGCAAGGAGCATGAGGGCAGGTTTACTTTGGATAGAACTATCTAATATAGGAAAGCCAGGAATTAGAGACTTATTGGGTGGAAAGCATGAAGATAGGGGTCTTTAGGATGAGAATCTTGGATTGCTCCTAGATTTCTAACTTGCATAAATGAGAAGAAAAGATTATTTGGTGAATGCAAAAGGAACAGCAACATGAAAACGGTAAAATTGGTGCTTGAAGATATCATGATGTGACGTTTACATTCAATGGTCTTTTTCCTTTCCGAATGAGTGAAAATGCATTAATTAAAAATGCATTTCAGACACATGGTAGCAAGTATTTTCTGTGTGGTATCTAAATATCTATTCCAATTGAAATACTGCTTGAACACTCCAAATATGCCTCTTTTCAGCTAAAAACAGTTGCTATAACTATGTCTCAACATGTTAAAAATATATGTATAATCATTGCCAGTTCATCTGCTTTGTAGATACTTCTGTATAGTATTTGTCTTCCTTAATTACTATAAATGTCATTGCTCAGAATTATAATTAATGTTTTTCACATTGATTATATACACTCAGCTTTTGTTAAACTTTTATTAATGGTTACTCGTTAGTATAATTTTCAGTATCCTTCTCTGAAATTGCTATATGTTATTTCAAGAATTTTCCATACATTTGCTTTAAATAGAATTTTTTAAGTCAATGGAATAGATTCAGAGAGACAAGGGAGTATTGAATAGCAATAATACAAAATAAACACATTTGAATGTAATTAAAAAGTATTTTTTAATAAGAAATGTATCCAGATATTAGATATAATGGATACAAAAATCAAGACACTTTCAAGTGAGATGATCCATGGAAAAATATTTTAAAATATGAATAACATGTGTTTCATAAAGTAAGAAGATAAATAATAAGTATATTTACTTGGCCTATGATATGAAATTCTGGAAAATCATGATACTTTCTAGACTATCAAAATCACTTGAAGGGCTGGGGAGTTTGGCTCAGCGGCTTAAGCGCCTGCCCTGGCAGGCGCAAGGTTGTGAGTTCAATCCCCAGTGCCACAAAAAAAAAAAAAAAAAAAAAAAAAATCACTTGAGTATCAAAATTGACTATCTTTTCTTTTTTGTCTTTTGAAGTACTGGGGATTAAACCTAGATACTTCACTGTAAGCTACATCCCTAAGCTTTTTTATTGTTGTTGTTGTTTTGTTTATGTGTTTTTGTTTTGTTTTGTTTTGTTTTGGAGTCAGGGTCTTCATATGCCATTAATTTGCCCAAGTTAGTCTCCAACTTGTGATCCTCCTGCCTCAGTCTCCCAGAGTACTGGGATTATAGGTGTGCATTGTGATGCCTGGCTAATACTGAGCATATTTACAATTGAATCTATTATTAATACTGAAAACTATTATTATAATTTTATTCCATTGCCATAAACAGTTGGGGAACTATTTAAAATACTAAATGTTGAATTTAACGAGATTCAACTCATCTGTGAAGTTCATTAAATCCAATGAATTGAGAAGTCAAAAGTTTTCAAAATGGAGATATTTCTTTGACACTACTTGAGAGTAGAAAGTCTGCTTTTCTAGTTCTCTAAATTTCAGAAAAGATTTTATGCAGAATGCAAGGTACAAAATACTTGTAAAAATTCTTTAATTCATTACCTTGTGGCATACTTACCTAATTGAAATGTTTTATTTTAGCAAAAGAATTAATAATGTCTACATCCAATTCCAGTAATGTTTTGTGTCTACTAAATTTAGTTGAGTAATTAATTAGAAGGCCTGGTGCTTAGCATATCTTGTTGGCTTTTATTGTTGCATATGAAACCACACTAATTTCTTTAATTCTCACCAACTTTTAATATTTTTAGAACACAACTGAAGACTTTCCAACCACATAGAATGAGCACTTCTCAAATGACTCAGAACAAAACAGATTTCAAATATCACATCACAGTCATATTTAGTTATACTTTTCACTAAGTGCTAGAACAGAGGTGTTCAAATGTTGAAACTGCTCACACGTATAAATAACTTAAGGTGACTTTAAGTTTACCAATGGCTGACCCCATTATCAAATCTGGCAAAATTTGATAGCAAGTGTGCACACACACACACATACACACACAATCCCCAATGCTTTTAAAAAGTGTGGACAGGGTAAGTCATTTAATTTTTGAGCTTAAATATAACTTTTTGGATTCTAGTTTGAACAAATGAAAAAGGTTAAAGACACACTTTAATTTTTTATTTTAAAATATCTAGTTTTTTAGGAAATAGCATATACTGCTAAAATACAAAAATCTTGTTGCTTTATTTACTCCATACTCTAAGACAGTGTCAACAACAGAAGTTACTCTGGAATTTAAGTTGAACTGTATTAGATCTGTCTGAACATTAGTTAGCTTGACACACATTTTTTTTAAAAAAAAACATTACATTTGTGTTTTCTTCCCTCTCTCCCTATCTATTCTTAAAACATGCTGTTTCTACTCCTTACATTGTTGTTTTAGAATCATATCTCCTTTACCATACATTTTTGTACTTACTGTTTGTATAATGGCTTAACAATAAAACACTATAAATGCAGGTAGTTGAAGAAAGAAATAAGAAAATCATTCTCACAAATTTTTAAGATAGAAATAGCATTTTAAAGTGAAATTTAAAAAGTATTTACAGATCATGTTGGCCAATAATGTTATTTCTCTAAGAGGCAACAGGGAATGTGGTATTGAGGGAAATGAAAATTAGCGATTTTGCAATCTATTTTATGCCACATTCAATGAATTTAGAAAACAGAGGTTTGAGTGTTATAATTGTTATTGTTTGACATTTGATGATGAGTAAAATATTTAATTTCATTGTGTTTCAGTTTTCATGCTGCCAGAATGTGGGTTCCCAGACTAAGAAAATATTTCAAATATTTTCTAGGTCTAAGTCTCTGACATTAATGTCTGTGCGCTTTTTATAAATGCCAGGTTTTCACACACACAAAAAAATAGCATTCTTCTCAAAGCCTTTGGAGAAAGAGAAAGCTATATTTAGAAAGTCTATTGAGCTCCTGGGGTGTTCTGATGTCTTACTGCTATTTATAAACAGGTGTAAGCTAGTAGAACAACAGTTTTGTTTTAACTATAACTGCCTGGGCTTAAGGGAGTTAAGAAGTTTTTATTATACTAAGTATTGATTTAATTAGTTGTTGAAAGCAACAGTTTTTTTTAACTCACTTAGTAATTGACCCATTGTTACAGGGCTTGATATGGAACATGATTTCAAAGATTGCACTTGTATTTAAACATATAGTTGTCATCCTGGTTTATTATGGATCTCTTACAAAATATTATGGACCTCAACTGTTTTAGATTCCTGAGTGTGAGTATTCTTTGTGACATTTCCCCCTAAATTTAATGCCACTGTCCTACAATATGAATGCAGATAGAAATTTATAAATACTTCAAGAACTTGTTTTCATTCTTGTGAATCTTACTGATTTTAATACCAATTTCACAGATATATGAAAGAACAAAAATATCATTATGAAAAAAACTCCTACAATCTCAAATTGAAGAAATGAGAGATTCCCAGAAGGTGTTAGTGAAAGAGAATAATACTAATAGATTAGAAACTGACTACCCATTATGGTTCGTGTATAGATGTCCCCGCAAAGCCTCATGGGACTTTTTGGGAGGCAGCTGAATCTGCAGTTTGTGACTGATTCACAGTTCAATGCTAGGATTAAAGGTGATTGGATTAAGGGTTAGTGACAGAGTGGGTGATTGCTGAATCAGTCCACTGATTTGATTGGCACCATTCCAATCCCAGCAGTCTGGAAAAGATAAAAGGGACAGAAAGAAGCTTGTTTTCCTGTTTGCTCTAATTGCTTTTGCTGTCCTCTGCCGCCATGAACTGTGCCACCCTACCTTGCAACCAGCCAGTAATACACTGAAACCTCTAAACTGAGCTAAATAAACCTTTCCTCCTTTAATCTTGGAATTTGGGTATTTTGTCTCAGCAATGAGAGAAAAGTAACTAAGACACTACGATTGTTAGCAGACTTTCAACTATACTAGTCTCCTGTAGGATTACTTGGCTCAGGGATTTTGTTGTTGTGTATAATTGTTTTAGAGAATATTAAAGTAGCAGAAAAGTTGAAATAACAGTAAAACAGTTTATTTCCCATATGATTTGAGAGTAAGTAGCCAAAACCATGCACCATCAATCCCAAATACTTTAGTACTTTTTAATGAACATACAACCACCTAAAACCATGAAAATTAGAAAACTTACTTTCTCTAGTTTCTTTATTATGGAAAATTTTCTTGGGCTCTTTTTATATTTCATGACCTTGATATTTCTAAAGATTACAGATCACTTGCTTTTGTAGAATTTTGTGTTTGTCTTATAATTACATCTGTCATGCTTTACTTTTTCTCTTGTATCCCATTAAAAATTTTGCAGATTTTTAAAATTTGTACTTTACTGGAATATTAATTTTACTCATTTCATTGAGAGTGTCACCTATCTTTTCCACTGTAAAGCTATTTGTTTCTCTTTCATTGTTAATAAGGTTTATAAGGTACTTTGTGATTATGTAAACATCAATCTTAAGCTTACATTACACAAAATTTATATAGCGGAAAATCATTCAATGTAGCTTGTATGTTTTTGTTCATTTCCCATCGTTGTTTAATATCTTAAATATTTTTGGAACAAAAGTATATTTTAGGGACATTTTATTTTTTCCTCTTCTAGCTCTGGAATCAGCCATTTCTTCAAAGAACTCTGGCTTCTCTAATGGGTGACCTCTACTTAGAAACCAAGTTCTGGATGCAAACTGTACTAATGTTTATTCCTACTGGGGAGTATCTGTCTCTTATCCTCTAGTAGAGCTAGGTGATTTATATACATATGCACAAATTTATACACACATATGGAAACAACTACATATGCATTCATATTTTTATATACAAATATATTTTATATCTATTTCTTAACTATGTGTAGAAAAACATGAGTTTATTATAAAAAATCCCCTTTCATACAATACCAGAGTTCATTCTAATTTTTGTCTTTTTCATACTTTAAATCCTCACATGGAGAGAAACATGAATTACTATAATCTTCAATAGCATTACTTATTGAATTAGTAAATATTTAAACAAATTTTCGTTGCTGGCATCCTCTCATCCCACGCAACATTTTTTCCCATCTGGCCACAGGTTAAAGCTCTCTGTATTAAGTGGTTGCTGTAGTAACTTCCCCATGTAGATGCTCTTGTCACTCCAAGAAGACTTCTGCATCTTACGTTAGGCTGCTCTGTGCATGTCTTCTTTATGCTTTTCTCCAGCTCTGCATCCACTGCCAAGCCCTTATGATCCCCTGGGTTGTTTACCCTCCCTGTGCTAATGGTTTTTGGATGAAATTGTTTACAGAGAGCAGAAAAAAAGGAAGAGAATGAGGAAAGGGGATAATAAAGAGATGAATAGTCAGATATTTTTTCTAAATGGTACTTGAAATGATTTTTTAGGAAATTGTAAAGGTATTATGAGGTTATCAGCTGAAGAACTAGACTATATATTTTTGTATACCTATACTTTTATTTCTATACCCTTGATCTATAAATTTATTTACACCCATGATACTCATGTACATAAAATTTTATAGCAAAAAGAAATGTAACAACATTTTGGTATTTACATTTTATAATACCTAGAAGTTTTTATATACACATAATACCATTTGGACTGTGAGTCCTATATATGGGTTTACAAAATCTTAGCCAGGAGCACTTAGGATGGTATTTATGTTCATCCTCTTGTCACTGTGTTTAGTTATCTTGTCTCTGAGACACAATATCCAACACCCAGGATTTAAAGGAGAAAAGGTTTAGTTTTGTTCTATTTTCATTATTAAGTTTAAAATGTTAATGGTATATAAATAGAAATTTTAATGGAAAACTGGAATATGGATGAGTGGTCAAAGTGAGAAGAATGAATTTGACAGTCTTAAACATCTGGTTTTTAAATTAATAGGACTGTAATAAACTCATAAATAGTGAATGAAGATAAAAGATTGGAAGGCTAGGAACAAATTTTAGGGCACTGTAACACTAATGGTTGATGGCTGGATATTTCACTGACAGACCCAGAAGAAATGTCAAAAGAGAAAGGAAGAAAAGTAGAAGAATATGGTGTTTTGAAAGTCAGTGAAGCATAGCATTAATGGTGGATATTAAAACTCATTTTCCAAAATTTCTTGTACAAGTACTATCATAAAACTTGATATTCTAAAAAAGATCTTTATAAACAAACAGAAACAAAAGAATAACTTTCTGTCATGAAAGACTGACTGCAGTAGTATGGGTAATGAAAAAGCTGCAAAGACGGAATCAAGCCTTTAGGTAAAGCATTATTTTAAATTAAAAAAAAACCCATTTAAGAAACAGGTATGCAATGTTTAGATGTAATATTTTTGTCTTTGTGTCAACTCTAGCTACAGCATATTGTAAGTGAAGATGGTTACAGTTTAATATCAAATCAGATTTTAGAGTAGATTTTAAGAAAAATATTTTAAGAAAGATATTTTAGAATGGATTATAAGAAGAAAGTTTGAAACTTGTCATATTTTAAGCAGAATGTTATAAATGATCATAATAATTTTAGAGTCATAATGAAGCTTACTTATAAAATTCATTACTTGAATACATCATAATCAATTTTCCAGGTAAAGCCTAAGATGCTAATGTTCTGGATACATTATTTCATTTCCTTTCTTTTTTTCAACTTTATTGAATATCCTTTTTTGAATATTCTCATTTAATATTTTCAGTCATGTGACTTCTTATAAGTATTATGTATAAAATCATAAATGTATCAGCACCAGCTATATTATAATGCTGAAAATTGAGATGCTTCTAGCCTCAGACTTTAAAAAAAAATTTATCTGTGAAGGTAATTTGCCTAACCATCCTATATCTCAGTAACTTCTGAAAATTGAAACAACAACCCAATACTTATTGTCAGTAACTGTAAAAGTTTTACATAAGGAATTTATGTATTTAACCTAAGTGTATATATATATATATATATATATATATATATATATATATACATATATATGGTGTGTCTAACACAAATGCTCAAAAGAAATTTAACTTAACTTTCTGCGTGAACCTGAGCAATTCACTTTGCCTGTCTGAGCCTCACATACCCTATTATTGAGGTATAAAATGATCACTTTCAAACACTAAACATTTTGTGATGTTACAACTTCATGATTATAGGGAATTGTACATTCTTATGAAAAGACAAGCAAGCTTAAAACCTTACATTGTTGTTACGGTCTTTATTTAGTAAATTGCCAAATTATTTTGTGCAAAATTCTCAAAGCCTTGGTATCATACTGTCTCCTGTGAGTGTTCAGTGTAGTGTATTCAATTTCATTTCAAGTAATTATAGAAGATACAGATTTCTTTATATTCTTTTTCCCCAAACGTGAATTCATTTTTCATTCTCTGCCTCCCTATTTATTCTCTTCATCCCTGCACCCTTCCTATGTAATATCTTACTGTAACACATGACTTTAAACATATTTAAATATTTTGTAAGATAACTAAAAGAAATGATTTATCAGAGATATGTTAAATGTTTTTAAAAATGCTAAGTAATTAAAATTAAGCTATATAGAGCTCAAGAAGATTAAATTACAGGAAGAATTTGTAAAAGCATAGCAGATGTATGTCATAGTTTATATCTAAATGTTATGGTTTGTATCCAGATGTCCCCCCGAAGTCTCATGTGCTTATACACAGAGCCTTTCAGAGGTGGTTGGATCTAGGTTGGGTGAATATGGATCAAGAAAGTGTGATAATTGTGTCAGTTCAATGAGTATATAATGTATAGTTCTGGGTGAGGCTGAATGTATTTACTGAAGGCAGCTTTGGTTTTGTGGTAACTGCATTTTTGTGCTAAATTTTGCATCTCTTTCTCTAATGAAAGACTTTTGTTCTCCCTTGGGATTGAAAAGATAGCAACAGCACTTTACAGGGAAACAGCTGTTGCAGTATTACCTGTAGAAAAAGTATGAATCAGAATTTTAACAGCTAGTGACTCTGAAATTGTCCTTAATTTTATCATTATATAAATGCTTGAAAAACATAATTTGCAAATAATATAGTTTAGAAGCTTATTAGAGGAGTTTTATACCTACAGCCAGTCATTTAGTGGTCTAGTATTTTTCTTTAAAATAAAGAGTATTATGTAAAAACTATTAAAACTAGTCTAAAAAGTAGACAGATTGTTTAGATTACATTTGTAGTATAAGATCTGGGCTTTCATATCATACTTCTGTCATACTTTGGCAAATATGAAGTCTGGGCTAGTCTTATTATTCTTTGAATCATGAGGATCACACATTTATTCAACAAATTTTATGCTTGTATTTGATGTGCCACTTATGGTGCTGGGTCCTGAGACTACAGAGATCAACACATGAGAAAATAAAAAGGATAACTACCTTTCCTATTACATTAACTTGTTTTTCATTCATTCATCCACGTATCATTCAATGTGCATCATTTAAGTACTGACTAGAAGTCAAGTACTATGCTAAACACTGAGTGCTGTATGTTTTAATCTGAAATTGCACATGGAAATAAAATTGACGAGTGGGATCCTGCCGTGCATAGGTAAAGGAAAACAGAGCACCTTTTGAACAGGCCCATTCTCCTCCCCTGTAGCTCCCTATGTGCATTTATTCTGTGCCCAGTCCAAGACTAGATGGGCCCCTGTAAGAACCAAGGTAACTTACTCACATTGTTGACTAGGACTGTTCCTATATCCTTGATTTTGATAAACAGCTAAAAGATCATGGAGACAAACTATGAAAATGAATTGTGTTAGGAGAAAATACCAAAAGAGTTAATCTTCTGTTCCACACTCCTAACCTCTTGAGATTAAACCACAGGCACGGGATCGCTAAGGGTACTTAGTAACAATGAACTAAAAATGGAAAAAAAAACATCGTGTTGTTATTCTATTCTTTTTCCTCCAAGGTACTCTGTGATAAACACCACTACTTCCAAGGGAATTGTGAGCGATTTCCTTCTGTGGTGGGTTAGCTACTACTCTTTTTTCAAACAACTTTCCATCTATCAGCATACTTAATCTGGGTTATTAAATACAGTTTGCCAAAAAATGTATATACACCTCAGGAAAAGAAAAAATAGTATGATATTTTTTCAACAGATGCTGTTACCCTGACTTGGAGAACCCTAGAAGATGCTGTATATCACAGAATACCCATCACACTTAGTAGAGAAGAAATTGAAAATATATTGGTAGCAATCTCCATGACCAAAGTCACCCAAGCAGCAGCTTGTCATACTAATAAATGTCTAGAAGTGAACAGCCACCACTGTGAGCACCTCTAGTAATTTTAGAGGCAAAAGGTAACTTGTATTAACCTCATGATGTCTCAGTAAATTTAGTATTAAAATATTTATACAAGTTTTTCTTTTTGTGAAGTGTGCATACATTTTTTTTTTTTTGGTGGAACAATTCAGTGTTCCTACCTCATTGGAAACCTTCTTGTTCTTAATTTGTTGGTTTTCTTTTTTTCTTGGAGATAAACTTCAGAATTTTTTTGGAAATTCCTGCTTTGGAGGAAATCAGGTCTTCTCAGAAAGTCAGGCAACTGCAATAGAGATAGTAAGGGAAAGTGAAATTATCTGTACATACAGAATTCATTTATTTACAGTTTTAAGTAAATATCCAAGCACACTTCTTCTAAACCATATAACAACTAAAGAAAAATTAATGATATGTAAACTTTAATAGAAAGCAAACACAGTATAACAAGAGTACAGGTGGCATTTTAGGACTTACTTTGAGCCAAGTAAGAACTTCCTAAAAGGCTGGTTATTCCTAAAAAGCTAATTAACAAAGTGAGGGCAAAAAAAAAAAAAATCAAGTTTTCTGTCTTTTCCTTTAAAATTTACCTATCTTTTTTAGTCTTCACCTAGACTTCCTTTCATCAGTCTTCACTTAGATCTCCAGAAAATTATTTGACCAAACCTGGTTATTCATAAAATAAGCATCTGAACTTTTATTAAAAGATATTTCAGAAACCATTAATGTCTTTTTGAGCTTCATGAAATGCAAAACTCTGTGTGTGTGTGTGTGTGTGCACGTGTGTGCACGTCTGTGTGTGTGTATTTAGCTCTTTTTGTGATGGGTTGGTAGAAAAAGAATAAATTTGTTGACTGCTATTCAGTGATTTGGAAGATGGATATTAGGGTAAAAGTAAGCAAATGATGTAATAAAATCCTGAGGTCGTGATTCCAAAATAATAATAGCGGTTTCCTCAGTGACTAAAGAAACAGTCTTCTCTAATTATAGTCACACCTGTTACAGACCATCTGCTCATAAATTCTGTACCATCATTGCTGGAAAACAAGTGACACCATCTCTTCTTCCTTTCTCCCATAGCCCATTCTCTATAAATCCTCTTTTTAGGGTCATCCTATTTTCCATCTGTTCAAAAACATTAGAAAGTAGGAGAAGCGTCATATGCTGATCTTTCTCTTGTCACCTGCACCACTGATGCTCCTGTAAGGACTGCCTGACTGTCAGGAGGCTAGAAATGGTTTGCGATTGGCTTCGGTTGAACTCATGCCAGAAACAGAACTTGAGAAAAGAATTTGCATGCCATCTGTTTATTTGGGAGGTAGTACGAGGAAACTCAGGAATCAAATGGAAATTGAGAATAGAGGCATGGAATGAAGCAAGTAAAGGTGTCTTCCTGAACAGGTTATTCCTAACTGCTAGTCCTTCAGCAGAGTTCAGTGAGACTCTGTAGAACATGCCTCAGAGGTGTGAAAAAGCTGATGTGTTTGAATCTCAAATCACATCTATAACTGGTTGAAAGTTGTATCCAGATACATTAACTCTTGGGCATTTTGGCCTCCTCCATGGCAGATAATTGCGGATGCATCATGAATCCATCAATATAGACTGAAATGGTAAGTGTTGGGAGCTATAAATGGGGCACTGACAACACTTGATTCAATGACAGTGAGGTATTAGTGATTGGCTTTTAGCATCAAATGAATAATCTTGAATTTCTGCGTTAATTTTTTCCTTCAAGGTATTTAAGTGCTGATGGTATATCAGTAAACCCCCCCCCCTTTTTTTTGGTACTGGGGATCGAACTCACAACCTCACACCTGCCAGGCAGGTGCTTACACCACTGAGCTAAATCTCTGGCCCTACTTTTTGAGACAGGGTCTCACTATGCAGTTCAGGCTGGCCTTTAACTCACTTTGTAGCCCAGGCTGGTCTCAAACTCACAATGATCCTCCTGCCTCAGCCTCCCAAGTGCTGGGATTAAAGGTGTGCACTACCATGCCCAACTCAGTAACCCTTCTTGTACTAAATCATGTGTAAGATTCTAATTCCCTGGTCTCCTGGCAAACTGTCTTCATGTTTGATAGAATTCAAATAAATAAAGAGAAACAATTACAATTTTATGTTGATTATTCATTCAACATACATTTATTGAATTTCTTATGTATATTAGGGTGTAAACTAGATACCACCATTAGAATCATTATTTTAAATCAGTCTATCAGTGAATGCTATGGGAAGTCACAAGTAGAACTTTAATTCATTTTAGCTCATTAATTTACCACAAGTTTGTAATAAGTGAAGAATATTTACAGGTCTTCCTGTAGAAGGCAATACTGAACTTAGACATGTAATGGGAAGAGAGGTGAGTTTTTGAAGCAAAGAGGAGAGAAATTTACAGTGGCAAGAAAAAGCATGGTTGTGCACAGAACAAAAAGGAGTGCCATACATAATTGGCATAAAGAGTGCTCAGAGGGTTGTAAAAACCAGAGAGGATAGTGCATACTAGCCAAGGAATGAATGGTTCATCTATGTTTAGTATAAACATGAGAAATAATCCAAAGGAGGGAGGTGCCCATTGATTGATTTTTAACTGGAAAGCTGAAGTTAGAAAAGTTGATTTCCATAATATGATCGAGGTGACTTAAAAGATGTTTGTTGCTGTTTTAGAAGGATTACTTTGCAAATATATTGGAGAATAGTAGTTGCAATCCTGGATACAGAAAGATTAGTAGCTTAGTAGTATATGTAAATCAAATAAGTAATTTGATATAAATTTATGGCTGACAGTTCCTTTAGTACTTGAAAACTGTTATGCCAGCATAATACTTCTGGCTGCCATAGTTTCAGACCAAAAGTATACTTATTGTGATTTGAAATTTTTTTTCTATACAATTAATGCATTATTTTTCTATTTTCTAAAGTGTTTTCTTTGTCTTTATTGTTCAGAAGTTTAGTTCTAGTATCTATTCATGTATGTAATAAGTTCATGAGAACCTGACCAACCTCCCACAAACTTTTTTTTTTCTTCTTCTCATTTCTTCCCCCACAAGTTTGGCAGATTCAGTTGATCTGACCTCGAGTACAGTGATTCTTTGATGATTTGTCATATCCTCTTTACTGTGGACCCTGTCCACTGAGTCTTTTTATTTTGGTGACTGTGGTTTTTCATTTCTATTGTTTCTACTTGTTTTTTATTTTTATGCCTTCTACTTATTTGCTTACATTTTCTTTGTTTTTCATATAGTTTACAAAACTCAATTGCTTACTGAAACATTCATCTGATAATTTATTTTAAAATCTGTCAGATAACTGTAACAACCAATTTACCTTGATATCAGTGTATACTGCTTGTCATTTTCATTCATTGTATGATTTGCTGATGTGTTGGTTACTTTTCTGTCATTGCTGAGACAAAATAACACCCAAAGTCAAGGAAGGAAAGGTTTATTTAGCTCACAGTTTGTGGAAGTTTCAGTCTGTAATTAGCTGGCTCCAAGGTGTTTACCAAGTGAGGACCTTGGTCCCCTGCTGAGTTGCTTAGTTAAGCTTATAAACTTCTCAGGTTGACACAATGAATCAACCATCACAACGGTCCTAGGGTGTGAACAGCTACACCCTAGCATGTTCTCTACACTCTAGTATGTAGAACTGCTGAGTCACTTAGTTAAACTTCTAAACTTCTCAAATTGACACAATGTATCAACCTTTACAGCTGGTTTTGGGGTATAATGAGTAAGGTTTAGTTGTATTCTAAACATTACAAGTATTATATAATTGTGAATCCACTTTTATCTTATTATTTGTTTAGCCATGAAGTTCCCCTATGTTGAGATACAGGGTAGAGGATAGCTGGGAGGGAATGTGTAGCCTTCTATTTGCCTCTACTGATAACCACTGCAGCAAAAGTGGGACGTTAACTCACATTGACTTAGTGCAGACAGGTGGGAGAGAAGTTTTAACTCTATCTTTGGCCTTGCTGTCACTTTCCTAAAGACAGTGAGACCTCTCATGAGGTCCTTTAAGTGGGAAGTGGTCCAACTCCTCCTAATCATTGTCTGATATCACAGGAATGAGAACCAAAGTGTCACTTATGTTATTTGTCCTTTCCATTCTATTGCGGATATAGATGGGTTAGAGAGTTCATTCTCCATTGGGTCCCACTGGCACTCAGTATGGGGGACAAGTGGAGTGCCTACTCTTTCCAACTTAGAACATATTTTTACTGACATTAAGTACAGGTAGAGGCTAAGCTCTTGACTGGCCCGCATGACTGTGTGTCTGAGGAGGCCAGTATTAACTAACCCTGTTTGGCACCACTTCCTAGAGTGTTTTTCCTGATTGTGGGGGAGGGAGGATTATCAAGATGTTAGTTGTAGGCTGGGCATGGTGGCACACGCCTTTAATCCCAGCACTCAGGAGGCTGAGGTAGGGGGAGTGTTGTGAGTTCGAGGCTGGCTTGGGCTACAACGCAGGCACAAGGCCAGCCTGAGCTACACAGTGCGACCCTGACTCAAAAAACTAGGGCCAGGAGTTTGGTTCAGTGGCTAACGTGCCTGTCTGGCAGGCGCGAGTTCAATCCCCATTGCCCCCGACCCCCAAAAAAGAAGATGTTAGTTGTAGAAGGACCCTAGAGAAAAGGGGCTATTTCATCTTATCAGAGCAAAAATATGAAGGTATGCTTATGTTAAAAAGTGCTTCTGTCTATAAATTTAAGTTCGATGATATACATCATGTCCTCTAGAAATTATGGCTTCCCAATAACTAAAAACATTAAAAAGTTTCATTTTCATGCTTTTCAAAGTTAAATAATTTGTTTGGGATTAAATTTGCAGATAAGTAAGTGAACAGGATTAGAATGATCTATGCGGTAATGGGTTATAATTGGGGATATAATTATAAATTCATGCTTAAATTAATATAGATGCATATGACCATACATATAGCTATTTATGCCTATATGTACATACAAGATCAGTTTCTTAGTCAGTTGTGAAGACCTAATATCAGTGACACTCCAGTAGCAGTGAGAAGACTTTGAATTGAAATGTTGGTGTCTAATACCATTTTCCAATGAAAAGAAGTACAGGTTCTTGGAGAAATGGTCAATCCTAGAAACAGGACTGGAAATATAAAAAATAAACCAAGACATCTTGTAATATAAGACAGAAAAGAAGTTTTAAACAATAAAATAAACCCGTACTGATGTCATGCTAAAACAGCACACGTGTCTACTGCAAGAGTCTGCAATGGCCAAACTGGACCAAGTTAGTAAAATTGATTATAACCCAAAGTATAAAATAAAAGTCTATCAGTTCTAACTGATATAAGTAAATTATTGGATTAAAGATAGTAAATGGGGGGGAAATAGATACATTTTTCAGAGCAGAAGAATTCCAAATATTCCATGTAGCTATTCCACTCTAGGAGGAAGACATAGATTCCCCACTCCTTAGTTGTGGGCTAAGTAAAATGGTAACTTTCCAAAGAAAATAGTATGATTAGGAGAAAAAAAGGGTAGCCACTACTTCAGGTGAATTATCAACTTCAACATGAGCAGTTACATCATGTTAATAGCATTTAACCTTGATGTGATGTGAGAAAATGGCCCTTCACCTCTATAGTCTTCCTTCTTAAAGCATATGACCCCATCTTGTTGGAGAAGCGTCAGAGAAGTTACACAAGTGGGTCAGCCTGCAAAATACCTCATCATTAGTATGCAAATTTATCAAGATCTTCAAAGATAAAAAAGTCTGAAAACTCATTTTAATGAAAAGAAGCCTAAGGAGACAACAAATATATAGAGAGTCCTGGAAAACACACACACACACACACACATGCACACACACACACACACACACACACACACACACACATGGTAAAGCTAACTAAAGAGGACTAAAGTGTGAACTTTAATGACAATGTATCAGTATCTGTGCACTAATTGTAAAAAATGTGGCTTGCTAAATTGTAAAGGAAAATGAGTATAGAATATATAGGCAATCTCTGTAATATCACCTCAGTTTTTCTGTAAGTAACTATTTCAAGAATAAAGCATTAAGAAGTCAAACATTTTCTTATTTTATAATTTATATTTTCTATATTCTGTAAAAAAGTAAATTTGCTTTACTTCAATGACATTATTTTGGAAGAGAAAACTAAATGTAAAAGGTTGGTGCCTCTAATAAGCAGTAATTCTTAGTATCACTTTTCTGGAAGAAGTTACTGAATAAATCTAAATAAATTGTTTTTAAATGCTGAATTTCTCTTCTGAGCTTATCTTTTATATGATTTATGTGTATTGTGGGCATGATTCCAGTTCAGAGGTCAGAGATTACCATAAATATTGATTATAGGCAATGTTTAATGATGAGATATTAATGTTTGCTTCTGTAATAATCTTGTTTAATGTATTTTATATTTTCAAAATTACATATTGCCATACCAGTCTATAAAGCATTCACTTTTATGCATTTTCTATGCATCTTTTCCCTAGAATAAACCTCAAAAGAAAGTATGATCGCGAATTTGAATTTGAATCAGAGGCTCACTTTCTTGGCATTCATGATTGCCAAGGATACTGGCATATATGTTACTTTACAAATCCTTTCTATGTCAAAATCTGATCTCCACTGTGAAAATCTTTAACAGAGAAGGTGGCCAACACCATCTATATAACAGTCTCGTAGCTAGATTTAGGAAGCATTTTATTCAGAGATACTATAGCATATAAAAAAGACCATTTCTTTATCTGCCTTTTGCTACTTACAGTCACCCACCTTCTAACTCTGTATCAGTTAACAAGTGTAGTTCAATGTTCTATCTTCAATATGACTAATTTCAAATTATTTTTAAGGAAACAAACATGAAAATCATCAGAGAATTTTGTGTTTGACTTTCAGAAATAATGAATATAGAGTATTCAATACACTTTTCTTTGGTAATTTCGAAAGCAGAACAATTTTTCCTGGGCTATCCCCTGGGCACATAAATAATGTGGTCATTTTTTCTTTAGTGTTTTCTCATCCCTTGCTGTATCATATTTGCTCAACCTGCCTAAAAGTAGCACTGAAATAATTTGTTCGTATACTTATTTATTTACTTGCTTTCTTGCTTATGTAATAAATAAATATTTATTGAGCACCCACATTAGGCAGACACAAAGGCAGAAAATCTGACTTGCATTGGAAAGTGATGAGCTTAATTAAGTTGCTGTTGATAACAGGTGTTATTCAATTTATGAAAAATTACAATTCTTTATAGGATTCATAAACTTAAGAAATACCAGGACATAAATAATACTAAAAAAGTAATAAAATTAGCTATCTATTAAATGCCTGTTTTGTACCTGGCTCTGTAAAAAAAAACTATATTCATATTATAGCACACAATCATCAAAACAACCGTAATGATTAATTTGTACTTTACAGATGCCAATAATAAGTCTAAGAGATATTGTGTCACTTGCCTAAAGAAACATGGATTGGAAAGCACAGAACTGGAATTAGCTAGAACCTTGGACTTTATAATAGCAGTCTACGCTATTAATTAAAATAAATGACTGTATATTTCTCTGTGTGTGTATGTGTGTGTGTAGAGAAAGAGACAGAAACAGAGACAGAAAGTTTAATAGATAATTTCTGAGAAATGCAAGAATACTGCCAAGTATCCATTAACCAATAATTAATCAGGAA
Source organism: Dasyprocta punctata (assembly GCA_004363535.1). Classification (NCBI taxonomy): domain Eukaryota; kingdom Metazoa; phylum Chordata; class Mammalia; order Rodentia; family Dasyproctidae; genus Dasyprocta; species Dasyprocta punctata. The sequence continues at coordinate 73,568 of RJWM01001417.1, read as the reverse complement.
CTCCTATTTATGCAAATAATGGTTCAACATTTGCCTGTATATTAAGAATTTCTCAGTATTAAATTAAGAAATCAGCTGGGCGTGGTGGCGCATGCCTTTAATTCCAGCACTCAGGAGGCTGAAGTAGGAGGAGCTTTGTGAGTGCGAGGCCAGCTTGGGCTACAACCTGAGTGCAAGCCTGGTCTGATCTACATAGTGCGACCCTGCTTCAAAAAAACTAGGGCTGGGAGTTTGGCTCAGTGGTTTAAATGCCTGTCTGGCAGGTGTGAGGTTGTGAGTTTGATCACCAGTACCACAAAAAAACAAACAAAAATCCCCTAAGAAATCAAAAGCCTTGTAAAAATTGAGTCTAAATTTTATACTTACATAGGTAATAAAAGTCGAAACAATAATTTAATTAGTAAAGAGTTCTTAACATATTGTATGTTCATGTCAGCATAGCTTCATAATATGAATAATAGAAGATTTAAGAAATTGGTAGGTATCTGTAGACTCAATTGTCATGATTTCTATAAAGGGAAAAATAAATGAAAAATATGGTAATAGGAGAAAAGAATGGCTAGCAATTATAGGTAGTAGTTTGCTTAATCTCCACTCCATGGAAAATATAGCCAAAGAAAGGAGAGAGAGAGAGAGAGAGAGAGAGAGAGAGAGAGAGAGAGAGAGAGAGAGAGAAAGAGAGAAAGAGAAAGAGAGACAGAGAGAGACAGAGACAGAGAGAGAGAGAAGAAAGGGGAGGAGAGGAAAAAAGGAAAGAAAGAAAAAGAGAAAAGAGAGAGATAAAGAGAAAGAAGCCGGGCGTGGCGGCGCATGCCTTTAATCCCAGCACTCGGGAGGCTGAGGTAGGCGGAGCGTTGTGAGTTCGAGGCCGGCTTGGGCTACAACGCGAGCGCAAGGCCGGCCTGAGCTACATAGTGCGACCCTGCCTCAAAAAAACCAGGGCCAGGAGTTTGGCTCAGCGGCTTAAGCGCCTGTCTGGCAGGTGCGAGGCTGTGAGTTCGATCCCTGGTGCCACAAACAAAAAAAAAAAAAAAAAAAAAAAAGAGAGAAAGAAAGAAAAAAGAGGAAACCTTTTAAATTTTAGAATGATTTAAAAAAATACTTAGGAGAGCATAATACTTTTTTCCCACACATGACCTGAAGTTTGAATTATCAAGTATATCAAATCTCTGATACTAGAATTGTTTACTTATTGAAAAGTATGAAATAGCACATGACATGGTAATCAGGAAGTCCTTAAAAATCAGGTAGGAAAACCTTTGACATTCCTCTTAGTAAAATTGCAAGAGTCAAATTAGCAAATATTTTGAAACAGAAAAACTGTTAGCATTACAGTGCTTTAAATTCATTATTTTAGTTTAATTTTTAATAAATACTCATATATTTACATAATTATCACAAGATGGACAATTGTGAAATCAGCTTTCTTTTTTATGCATTATTTTTTTTTTGCTGCATAGTTTTGTAATTATAATTTTAACATCTGTCACATCAACTGAGGAATGGATTAAAAAGATACGATATTTTTATGTAATGGAATACTACTCAGTTATAAACTCGAGGCTTTTATGGGTAAATGGAAGCAACTAGAAACCATACTCATAAGTGAAATAAATCAGACTTGCATGTGTAAGCACTATATTGTCTCACTAGAGTAAATAAGTTCCAAAAGTTACAATAGATATAGTAAAAGGGAAAGAAACTGCTCAAAGGGGAATTATATTGTTTGATCAATCTTGCATGCCTGCATCTGGTAGCCTGAGCAATTACTTTGAAGATAACAATATGCAGTATAACAACCATTGTTAAATTCCTATCATCTTGTTTTGAAATACTATATTGCAATCATTTTGTTGTTGTTGTTGTTGCCATTTTGCTTTTGTTGTTTTTTAATTGTTTGCTTCTTGATTTTTCTATTTTTTCTCTTTAAAATATTAACATCTGTGTAACTTGCTACTAAGTAGATATAATTTGCTTTACTAAGTCATTTTACTATTATTGAAAAGGTGTTTCTCATTTTTTGTTGTACATACTTATAGGATGAGTACCTTTATTTATATAATTTTCTATATAAATTGTTTATTAAGTAGGTTTCCCAGAATTAAGCTTAATGTGTAAAAGCAATGTATAATTTTAAAAAAATCTTACTAGACATTGCTAAATTACTTTGTAAGTGATCAAATCAAATTAGATTGCAAAGCACTTTGACAATATAAGGTATTATTATTTTTATTTTGATAAATTAATAAACTAGAACTTCATGCTCAAAGAATCAAAGAAGTCAGTAACTACTGATGTTGATCATTACACACACACACACACACACACACACACACACGTACAGAACACTAATTGTATTTTCTTTTGAGTAACTGTCTTCTTTACTCTCTTCTGCCCCTTTTTGTAACTCATGTCCAGGTAATTGGAGAAAAAAATAAGTGAAGGGAAGTTGATAGCCCAGTAAATTAATGATTACCTACCTCAAATGAACTTTCAAAACAGGGAAGGTTTCTCTGATTTCCCAGTGAACTCTTTCTCATTCCCTTTAAAGATTTTTTTTTTAATAAACTTGCCCCACTCTCCTAATATTTCCCTCTGGCCTCTCCATTTTCCTCTCATTTAATGAGTGCTTCAGATCTCATTAAGAAAACAGAAGCCAGTAAACGACCCACTGCAAAATCCATAACCTATTAGCATCTGCCCTGCTCTTTGAATTCAATTCCCTTTTACTGTAAATTAAAGTTTAAAAGGCCGTGTGCATTGCACCTAGCAGGTTTCCATTTTCTTCCATCGAGGAGTTTACAACTGTCTTCAACTCACCTACTTGTTATAAATTATTCTCATCAAAATTCAAGCTTCTTCTAGATTAGTAACTTCTACTTAAAGTATTAAAAACATGTATTCACACAGCATGAAGCCTTCCCTTCCTTCTTATATATCCCCTTTAGCAGATTTACAGTTGAGCTTCTTAAAATCATCATCTTCAAATATTGTTTCCAGTTGCTCACTTCTCATTTACTCTGTGATGCGCTCCTCCCAACTGGCTGCCCCATTCCAACCCCTTTGCTCTGAAGCTCATTTATGTATGAAGCTCACCAGTTATGGCCACAGACAATGCAACTTTTTTTGCCTTTTTTTTTTCTAGTTTCTTCAATTCTTTCAAAAACAAAAGAAAAAGAAGGACCAAAGAGAAATGTTTTTATGCTTCTATGTTTGTTACTACATTTTGACTCATTTAAAAATATTTCATTAGTTTTATTTACCTTCAGTGGAATATATAAACACAGGAAAGACTATTTTCAGCATGTAATTCTCATAATAGTAATTTTGTAGCAGGAGTCAGCACCTCCTTAATTTTTGCTGTGCGCCAGACACTATTCTAAGAGCTTTATACATGTTAATGTGTTTATTCTCCTCACAAATCAGTAAGTCTTATTATTATTCCCATACAACAAATGAGAAAACAGAGATACTAAGAGGTTACCTATAATTTATCCAAGGTCACATGACCAATAATTGGTAATTCCTCTGGCTGAGTTAATGCTGGATTTTTAGAATAGGCAAATAGTTGCCTTTAGAATAGGTAAATAATGCATCACAGGTTGCCCTTAAAGCAAATAAAATTTAATTAATTCCTCTTTATGAGTAAAAGCACCAAAGAAAATCATAATGGTATATCTCACATTGAATGTGACCCACTAAGTCATATATTAGTAACTTCATTCTTATTGAATGAACATGTTTTATCATATTTTGCTCTTTGAAAGAGAAATATTCTTGCAGTGTTTCTCATTTTTTTTCTATTGCTTCTTATTCACTTTTTTATTCAACACCTTTCCTAATCATCTACTGTGCTTTGTTGAAAGTGTTGAAGATTCAGTGGTGAAAAAAGAGCAAAAAAATCCTTGCTCTTAAGTCAAAATCTCAGCTGTAGGGAGAAGTATAGTAAACAAGTACACAAATTTCCTTTACCAAAGTAAATAAAACTGGATAGCAGGTGAAAGGCCTCTTTGCTAGGAAGCAGTAGTGGTGTTTGAAATGAGACCTAAATGACCAGAGCGATACTGATGTAGGCATGAAGATCAGAAAGGGCAAATCATGAGACTGCTGCATTTTGAGGGCTTGCAAGGCGAAGGTGCCCAGAGTTAGGTGAAGACCTGAGAAAGGTGCCCAAGGCAGTCACAGCACACGGTGCTTGTAATTCATGCTGAATATTTTACGTTTTAGTCCATTTACAATAGGTAGCCTTTTAGGTATAAAGCAGGCCAATGATAACATTTTATTTGTGCTTTTTTAAAAAATTTTTTGTCTCCTACAAAAAAAAAAAAACTAGCTGTGCATCTGTAAAATGATAATGAATTTTAAATGAGCTAAAAAATAACTAGCTCACTAAATATCATGATTAGTCCTAATGAAACTATATCAATATAAACTTGGTGAACCTGGAATCTTGGGACATATTAGATTAAAGAAATGAAACACTTTCAAACTTGTATGATTTTTTAAATTTTTTAATGGAGATGAACAAAAGGATTAGAGTGGAAATCAGGGTTTGGCAAGTGGCTTCATTGAAAGGAACTGATGAGTTAGGTTAAGACTATTTTGCTAATGGTGTATTGCTTACATTTTAGAATTTAATGTGATAAATAAAATCTGCAACATGCTAGGCACTGAGCTGGGAATAGGAACACAAAAATGATAATTAATAAGAGTAGCTATTCCTAATAAGAGCCGATACTATACTAATGTGTAACAAGCATCATCTCATTTTACATTAATTTAGACAATAACCCTATGAGGTAGGCATTTATTATCCCATTTTTCTAGATTAGAAATCTGATGTTTTTGAAGGGTTTAAGTGATTTCTCCAAGGTAACATAGCTCATAGGGTTTATGCCTACACATATTTAGACTCAGAGGACCTGTTATCAGTGCTAGTTCTTTTTCCCATTATGCTCTCCTGAGTATAAAGGCCCTATTTGAGAAGTTCAAAATTATAAACATATGGATACAACTGTCACAAAGATTTCCAGTTAAAAACTAACCATGTGGGAAGGCCTAGGTTTATGTGAAATACACTTAGAGTGGAGGAGACTGTGTTACAAAATCTGCTGTCTGTACTATGCAAAGCAGCAGCAAAAAAGAGTAAACGTAGGGTGGTGGGGAAGAATACCATGATGTTGAGGAGGACGAAGCAGTATTTGGTATGTTTGTCTACTTATCTGCTAAATTATCTGCTTCACAAAAGCACAAAATTATAGTATAATGGACACCTTGTGAACACATCTAATGTTAGCTTGAATCTTGGCATATGCAGAGTATATCCTATAGCAATGGTGCCAATATATAGTTAAATAAACTTTCACTTTTTTGCCTTAAAGCAAAATAGTTTTCTAATTTGTAGATTTAGAAATGCCTTCAGACAAAATATTTAAATCCTACAATGGAAGAGGAAAGTAATTTTGCAAAAGAGTTTCCAAGAACAGCAAATTCAACCACAACAGGTATTTAGTGAGATTTGTACTGATATATCATACTTCACATTTTTTATTTGTGCATTTTTCTCAAAAGAGTCATGGAGTCCATCAGTTTTCAAAGTGATAAGCACCCAAATTGTTAAGGTAGAAAAAGCTTTGCTCTGGAATTAGATCAGTTTGGGTTTTGCCACATAGGATAAATACGTAATATTCTTAATTTTTCTGAGCCTATTTCCTATGTACAAATAAAGGTAACACTGTCACAAGATGATGTGTTAAATTAAACAAATTATGTAAAATTTAATATATCCTTCTAGATTATTAAACCGTACCTAGTAATATGCTCTGTTAAGTGATCTATAATACTCAGCTTCTTTGAGAAGGTCAAAATGTTTTTATGTTCTTCATGGTTTTCCTTAGGCTTTGGTCTCAACACCAAGGGTTTAGTTATTTTAAAATTACAACTCTACTCCATCTGCTTTTCCAATGTATTTTTCTTGATGAAAGAAGTCTTATTAGTAAAATTTATCCCTTCATCTATTAATGTTTTCATGTTTAAAGATATTTCAATGTGAGATAAATCATTACTCAAAGGAACAGCTAAGCTAGTTCTGTCAAAGATTTTAGTGAGATAACATTCCTCTTAATTAGAATTAGATTTCAAGGAAGAGAGCAGTGATACAAGATTTGGATAAGAGAATCCTTCCTTTTTGTACATAATGTTATTGTCATTTGTTCTGGTGATGGAAAAAGACAACATAAAGTTAATCTAATTTATATTTAATGATTGATTTAAAAGGATATGTCACATAAATTTAGAATGATAAACAACTCTGTTTTCTTTAAGCAGTAATGCAATTTTGCCAATATTTTTAAAGAAAACGGCAGTAGGAAAAACTCTTTAGTCTGCGGGTTCCTGGACTCTGCTCTGGTTTTCAAAGCTAGTGGCTCTAAAATGAAAATACAATCAGTATTCCAGATGTGGCAAACCCTTTCCCCTAATCCTACCCTTAACTACCCGTTAGTTTTCATCAAAACCTATTTTTAGCTTATCAGGGCCCACAGCTCCTAAGCAAGCAGTAGAATGCTTGCACTATGAAAAGCTGCTTGCTTTCTCCACCAGTAGCTATCTCTTCTCTCCTGAATGTCCTGGTCAAATTCAACCATCAGCACAGGAAAATTTTTTTTTTCCTTTCACAGATAGTACTTGATTGTATTGTTAATTCATTCATTTTAGAACATTTTTATGCAGCAGGCAATAAAATTAAATAAAAGAATGCCCACAAAGTTCTTAATACTTAGTTCCTAAAGCAGAATAAATCTTCAGGAGCGAGTGACTACTAGTAGTATTCTTGTATCATTTTAAAATTACATGTGTTAGTTCAGATGTTGCTTAATGATTCTGTTTCTTGCATACAGCTGTGTTCTTTGTCTTCAACTGTGGCAAAGGAAGTAAATAAACATTGATTATTTTTAGTAACTGGAATTGTTAGATACACTCACATAGATCTCCTTATGCCTCAGTTTTCTGTTAATTGAAGATAAAAGTTATCTCAGGGTAACTATAAGACCTATTACAAGAAAAATATCCTTTGGAGCCAGAAGAGTCATTCATTACCCAATTTACTATCAAATACTTGGTAATTTCATCTTATTTTGAGAATCTGACAATTGCTTTGCATTTCTTTACTTCAAAGAAACAACTGTACACAGCATTTTACATGTAATTTCGGGTCTTTGCTCATATGAAACCAATCAAAGCCTACTGTTTACACAAACAACTCAGACAAAATTTAACAGGTGAAAAGACATAGTCCTTCTTGAAACACAAACCATCATCCTGAAACATGAAAAGGCAACATTTTAATGTGGTAAAATTTAGGTCAAAACTATGTGCTTACACAATGAAGTCTCCACTTGTCTCAGGTTGACTGCGATCGGAATCTCAGCATGACTGTCCCTGTCACAGGCATGAATACCTGCCAGATACCTGCAGCCCAAGGCCTCAGTCACTTGCCAGGAACATGATGAAGATTAAGAAAACATAAATAAACTTCTCTAGTACTTTACAGTTTTTAATCCTTCAGTTTTCCTTTGTCTTTTTTTTTTTTAACTTGTTTTCTTCCCTATTCTGAGTTCTTTTTTGCATCATGACTCATAATGCTAACAGTCACGGCAATGCTTTCACTCAGATAATTTCATGTAACTTCTAGCATAATTATTAACAAAGAAAACCTAGAAAGTTATTGAGTAAACAGGGTCATTATCACTCTATGTGAACAACTTGATCTGTCCAGTTATGTAACTATTTTATTCCTTTTTACTACTAGTTGCTCGTATCCATGGTCACAAATTGAGCTTGTGACATGAATATGAAGGCACTGGGAAATTACCTATGGTGCTAGTTTGAGTTGCTTTATATATTACAGCTTTCCTAAAGCTGAGATATTATAATTTCTATCCCATTCCCTGGGTTAATATCTTCAATTCATGACTTCTAATTAGTAGTTACACTAATTGTTATTACATCCTTTTCTTGTTTCCCCTGATTTAAGCAAGTATTATCTGACTCTGAAGTTAGTGAGATGCTTTTCTGAATTTGATGAAGGTTGGGAGGAACATAAACATGAATAGAGTAACATTCACATATGAAGTTAGTGGAAGCTTTGGCAGTAGCAAAAGCACTGAATTTAGAAACAGTTAATTAGGAGTCAGAAAAATTTCATCATGTGTCGCCGTTAATTGGCCAACTAAAGTAATTAGGCTCACAGACAATAGAAAGCATGGGTGGCAAATCTGTTGTTCCTGCCAGATTGTGCTTACTAGTGTAACTGTCTCCTAGTGTATGGAACAGGAAAAATGTATCAATATAGGATATGGAGATATGTGAAGCCCACTCAAGTCATATAGTTTTATAACAGTTTAGATTTCTCAGTAAAAATTACTTAGGAGAAATATAAAATTCATACAAGGTAAAATGCTATTGTAATCTTAAAACATTTAAAAAGGATCACTGACTATGTCTTGTCACATAGAATAAGTTGTAGTGAGCCTTTTTTTTTTTAAAGAGCTGCTTTTCTGTAGAGAAAGACTGCATTCATATTCATAACCATCAGGTAAATCAAGGAGCCAACTCGTTTAGAATCAATAAATGCTTTTATCCTCATTTATTAAGAAAGAACAGACATTTGACTTAAAAACACACTTTTGTTAAAATAATTATAAACCATGAAATGTCAGAAAGTTTTCTTTCCACATGGATTGATCAATAACTACATACTAAATAAGTCTATGTGAATCACAGAAAATCTTCCTTTACTGCCTGATTCTGCTAAAAGAAAAAAAATGCATCTATATTCAAGAATCACTTTCAAAACAAATGTTCTTTTGGTAATTGAATAAATGTAATGAGTAGCAAGATCAGTTTGTTTTCATTTATATAACCATGAAACATAAAAGTAAGAAGATTTAGATTCTTTTTTAACTTTTTCATTTTAACTTTTTATGTGAGACAAAGGAAACAACTCTGCTTTCTTTCTTTCTGTCTGTCTTTTTTTTTTTTCTCAATTACTGTGAAAATTCTTGGTTGAAGCATTACTTGTTTATATTCTTTTGGAACAAACTCCTTGCACACCATTGTCTTACAGATAAACAAAAAAAACCCAATGGGCTTGGCAGACATTTCATGGAAGTCATTGCTATTGTCATCCTCAAATATGATCTTGTTAGCAATATATGATGAAGTTTATAGTTTCTTTTCAGATCACTAACACCTCTAGTGAATTTAAATGTCTTCTCTTGGATAACAAAATTGATTTCTGTATACAGACACAGGGACACACACACACACACACACACACACAGGTTCTTTTGACATCCCCTTTAATTTGGTAATTGTATATTGAATGTTCTTTGCCGTTAACTGACACAAAGGCACTTCAGCTGCCTCCCTTCTTCTGTCAGTTGCTTTGGGTTCAGAAAAGAGGGAGTAATTTTAGTGTTCTGTTTGCCCACCTTGCTTTCTGTTTGGGACCTAACAAGAAATTATTTTTATTTTCTGATGTTTTGAGCCTTTTATAGAATTACTTCCTTCCATCATGTGGCTTGTAGGAGTACCCTTCTAATTGGTGAAACAGAAAACATCTAATGCCTAAAAGTGTCTTCCTGTCTGCTCACTGATGCTTGGTAGACTCATACCTTTTCTGAGAACCTCCTTTTTTTTTTAATTTCATTCCCACTGAAATTTAAATTGTCTTAAATTTCAATAAGAATGAAATTTAAATTGTCTCTACTTTAAAACCTTAGGCATTGTCGCCTCAAACCCAAGCATGTTTTGAAGGTGTGGAGGAGGTCTTCTGTCACTAGAAAAGAAGGTCCTGGAAGTGACTGCTATTCCTGTGTAATAGTTTGCCTGAAAAGCATAACCTGTGAGTGCTTTGTGCTCATTGAATATTACAGAATGCACAATATGATTCAAATAATGCAGTGCAAGGAACAAAGATTTTTATCATCACTGTGTTGTAGCCTGTCTGCTGTGAGTATCAGAAACTGGATTGGAGAAATCTGGTTTATCTTTTTTTAAACTGAAATCTCAATTTTTTTAATTTGTTTTTTTTTTTTAAAAAAAGACTTCAAAAAGACTGTAAAATTATTTGTTGAAGTCAGGAATAAAGGCACATGCCTAAAATACCTGCACTTTGGGAGATCAGTTCAAGATTACAAGTTCCAGGCTAGCCTTGAGAATTTAGTGAGATCCTTTCTCAAAATAAAAAGGAGCTGGGGATGTGGCTCAATGTGAAGGCCCTGGGTTTAATCCCCACAACTTAAAAAAATAATTCATAGAAATGAATGTAACATGTACTCTTATAATACATTATGTGTTAAGTTACTTCTCATTGCTGAGACAAAATACCCAAAGTCAAAGGAGGAAAAGTTTATTTCAGCTCACGGTTTGCAGAGATTTCAATCCATAGTTGGCTGATTCCACAACAGATAAACATAGCAGAGCAGCATTGCAGAATAGAAACAGCCCGTGACTGAGCAGGCAGGAGGCAGTGAGCAGCAAGCAGCCTTCTTTTCTGCCCATTTATATTCCATTCAGGCTACAAGTCTATTGGTTTGTACCACCTACAATTAGGGTGGGCCTTACATTGTCCACACCCAGAACTATGCTAAACCAATTTATTTATTACACAATTTATGGCCAGTATTACATACCCTAGATCCAGCCACCTCTAAAAAGACCCAACTGTGACATGAGGCTTTGGGGGAACATCTAGGTACAAGCCATAGCATTTCACTCCAGCCCCTTAAAGAATCATGTTCCTTTGTGCAAAAGGCATGTAATTCATCTCTAAGAGTTACCAAGCTCCTAACAGTTTCAGCATTGCTGAAAAATCCAAGTCCAAAGTCTCCTCTCACATTTAAGGCAAACTCTTAGCTGCCAGCTAAGAAAGGAAAATTAAAACACTTCTAATATACTTTGGCGCAATATAAACACTCCTACTCTGAAAGATACAGGTAAAAGGATAGACAGGAATGCGACCAAAGCAAGTCCCATATCCAGAAGGATGAACATTAAATCCATAGTTTCATGACCAGCTTCCAATGCATTTGTTTCAAGATATGAACACTAGAGGGCTTGTGTGGATCTGCTCCTATAACTCTGCCTGGGGTGGTAATTCCCATGGCTTCTCTCTTGGGTCAGCCTTGCTCACTCCTTGCAGCTTTCCTCAGATGATCCACATTTCTGGCTTTTCCAATCTTCTGCGGTTACCACTGAACGTTTAGCTTCACACTCACAGCTTCACACACTGCCCTCTTGCAGGCACACTGCCTGTTCCTGACAGGCCTTCTGACATCTAGGTGACCCAATTATTTATGCAACTAAAACCAGTACCATGTGGATGACACTAAAGTCTGCTGCCAGCTAGAGCAATAGCCAGGCTTCCTTCTCTTTTGGTTGTAGGGGTCCATTCCCTGGGTTGTTGAGTGCTATGAACCCAAACCAGGGTAACAACTTACCTAGGCTACCACCATTCTGGAACATGGTGCTCATAGGTTCTTAAAGGAAAGTCTTTCACCTTGGCAGTTCTGAGACTTTTAAGGGTAGAGTTCTGCTGGTTCTTGTGATGCCCTCAGGCCATCTTTTTCTATTTTCCTCTTCTGATCTTCTGAGGTCTGACCAGAATCTCTGAAATCAAGCTCAGTTGACAGCATTCCAGGGCTGCTTCTTCAGCCATGATCTCCAAATCTTTCCAATTTCTTTCCACAAGCCTGTTCCAAAGGCTTCTGAACCACATGTCCAGATAGCATCACAGGAATGGGTCCACTCCAAGTATCAAAATCTGTCTTGGTTACTTTCTCATTACTGAGACAAAATATCCAACACCAAAAATTAAAGGAGGAAAGGTTTTTTTCAGCTCGCAGTTTGAAGAAGTTTCTCTTCATAGTCAACTGGCTCCAAGGAAGGGCCGCATGGCAGAGGAGCATCATAGAGGAGAAACAGGCCATGGCAGAGCAGGTAGGAGGCAGTGAGCAGTAAGCAGCTCTTATGGTTTGCATGTGAATGTTCCCTCAAAGCCTCATGCAGTCATGGACAGTGCTTCTCAAAGGGGACTGAATCTAGAGTTTGTGACTGACTCATTGTCTAGTGCTGGGATTATGGATGTGAGTGCTACATCCACCCTAGGGTAGCCTACATACAATATAAGGGACAGAAAGTCTTTTCTTGCTCTTTCCTTTTTGCTCTTGTTGCTTTTGCTGTTTTCCACCACCGTAAACTGTTAGGCCTCTGCAATGAGCCACCCTGCTGTGGACCCAGGTGATTACAAACTGAAACCTCCACAACTGAAACCTTTCCCTCCCTAATTTTGGACATCAGGCATTTTGTCCCAGCAATGAGAGAAAAGTAATCAACACAGCAGTCTTCTTTTCTCTCCCTTTCTATTTCTTTAGGCTATAAGCCTATTGGTTGGTACCATCTACAATCAGGGTAAGTCTTCCATTATCCATACCTAGAACTACACTAAAGCAGTTTAGTTATCGTATACCCTTAAAACCAGTATCACACACCCTAGATCCAGCCATTTCCAAAGAGCCCACCTATGAGCACATGAAGCTCTGGGGTACAATTAGATATGCACCATAAGACAGTATATACAATTTATTGACTATCTTCTAGGTATATCTTCATGTATTCCATAATCTAAAATTTATCTTAGGTATAACTACAATCTGATTCTTGTGTCAACAATTCTTTCAGAAACTTTGTGAAATATTTTGTTACAAAAATAAGCCTCTGTTTTATATCTTTGTTTCTCTATTAGTTACCTTTCAACCTGGTAATCTTCTATTATGCCACTTCTTTGAAACACAGGTAAAACACAAATTCCAAATAATTCCCTATTTTTATTCATAACTTCTAAAACGTCAACTAAAATTATAAAATTTCCTGGATTTAAGTATTTGTGGCTTTCCTCTAATATGTAATCTTTTCAAAGGCAATCTCTTCCTTTATTATCCTTCATAGAAAAAGTAGTTTTTTGGGAGGCTGTTAAGAGTGTTTTCCCCACAATTGATTATTAAGACTCTAGGGAGACATTCTAAAATGCAGTCACATAGTCACATATTCCAAAAACCTGGCTTGACATCAACTAATAGAATTAAGAACCACGTTCTCACTCTCCTGCAATTAGAATATATCCACCAATTTCATTTTGCACTAAAAATAGAATTTATAATGCAGTATAGATGTAGTTTATGATGCTGCTTTTCTGACTCATGATTTTAGACATTTTGCTTCCAGTGTCTTTATAAGTATACCCCTTACTCAATGCTGAATGCCAAATATAATTGCAGTTGTTGCATTTCCAATAGTCCAACATCATGAGACATCTCCCAAAGCTTTTTTTTTTTTTTTAATTTAAAGGGGATGTGGATCTAGCTCAATGGCAGAAGCACTGGCCTGGCAAGTGAAAGGT